>JABFPG010000102.1:0-10004 GCA_022817505.1 Dicroscelio sp. ZL-2020 | reverse complement strand
ATCAAGTGTAAATCAAAATAAATTATAACTTGTAAAATAAACAGAAGTTTTAGACACGGAAATTACAAAATTTAAGGACAGAAATTGGTAGATATTTCTAGAATAACCCATATACACATTTTTAATCTTTTTTTCTAATGTTTGCTGTTTTTGTCGTGTGTCGTACCACTAAGTTCCAGTAAGTGGACTGCCAGTTTCCTTTCCTAGAGAATCCGTTTCATTTCTATGTAATACCTTCTATGTAAACCTGAAAAAAAGCAATTTTACATTAACACAAAGTAAAAATTCTTTCAACAAATATAATGTTTATTATTATATTTATAAAAATATGTAAAAACTTATCTGAAAGCTCCGCTTTCCATAAGTTGCGAGTTTCAAAGACATCTTGCACTAAATGCATCAGCAAACGTAAGAAAAAGTCCAACACTTCTGCGAAACACACAGGCTAACCTGTGACATGCCACGCGCGTACCTACGCGATCCCGCAATCGATCGCCCCGTGACACGCCGAAAACGCAGACGATACTCTACACTACACGTAAAAGGACGACGCGCGAGCAAATATCTCGGACGATACCGCAACGAACCCGAGAAATACCGCGCGCGAACCAACCTCTCCGCGCGATATGTAAACAAACTGCCCGTCAAAACATGCGAGCGCCAACTTCGCGCAATGAAAATTCGGTCTCGCGTACATTTTTTGACACGTCCCCAAGCCCGAATTTCGATACGGCCAATCCCGTGACGAATAAAACGACAATAATGATACTTCGATTAACGCCAAATAACGAACCCATCAACTTTCTCAAAAAAAAAAGAAAGAAGAAAAAAGGAGGAGAAAGACATCAACTAAAGGGAAAAGGGATTGTACAAAAATTGTTGTAATGTGAAAAATACAAACTATTTATAAATAATTTATAAATATAGAGCCAATTTGAAGTGAATTTAAACTTGAAGCTTAGTTCGTTAGATAGCGAACAAGCTCTAAACAATTTATTATTTATAACAATTATAAAAACATTGTTAGATGATCAAAAATATAAATTGTTCATAAATTGAGCCAATTACATGTAAAATTTAACTTGAAAATTAGTTCGCTAGGTAGCGAACGAGCTAAAAACAATTTATCAATTATAATAATTTAAAAAAAAACGTTGGATTATTAAAAATATAAATTTTCCAATAAAATTTAACTTGAAAATTAATTTACGAGGCAGCAGACCAGTTCAAAGCAATGTATTATTTATAACAATTATATATAAATGTTTCTACTGTCAAAAATATGAATTGTTCATAAATTGAGCTAATTTCAGGTAAAATTTAATTTGAATATTAGTTCGCTAGGCAGCGAACCTGCTTAAACAATTTATCACTTATAATAATTATAAAAAAGTACTAGATTATAACAAATACATATTTTTATAAATTGAGCCAATTTCAACTAAATATTAAACTGAAAAATAGTTCGCTAGGCAGCCAACAAGGTCTAAACAATATATTATTTATAAAACTTATTGTATAATTATTGTATTGTCAAAATATAAATTGCTTATAAATTGAGACAACTTGAAGTGAAATTTAACTTGACAATGATTTCGCAGTGAACAAGCTCAAAAAATTTATCACTTATAGTAAATATAAAAAAATTGTTATTTATTAATTAAATGATTAGAAATGCAAATTGTTTATACATTGACATATACTATCACCCTCGCTGAATGTCTTCCCTCCTCAATACTTGTCCCTCGCTGCATCTCATCCCGCGTCGAACTTCATCTTTCGCTGATTCTTGTCCCACGTCGAGCATAATCCCTCATTGAATCTCGCACCTAGACGAAACTGTTCCCTCGTCGAATGGTATTTCTCGTCAATCCTCGTCCCTTATCGAATGAATCCCTTCCATTGATATAACTTTTCCCTGGACGAATCTCGTCCCTCGTCGACTCTCGGCCCTCGATGCATTTAAAAAGTAAAATAAACAAGTTCTCATAACTATAAATTTAAAATTAATACTTACACTGTTTTAGTAATGAAACTAAATTTATTGTAAACATTTAACCCTTGTCCCTCGCCGAATTTCATCTCTCCTCGCACTTCGTCCCTCGTTGAATGTTGTCCCTTGTCGAATCTCGTCCCTCCTCAATACTTGTCCCTCGCTGAATCTCTTCCCGCGTCGAACTTCATTTTTCGCTGATTTTCGCTCCGCTTCCTACCTAATCCTTATACCTTCATCCCTCATCGACTCTCCTCCCGCATCAAAATTTATCCCTCGTCGAATCTCGTCCATTGATGCAATTATTTCCTGGTCGTATGTCGTCCCTCGCCGAATCTCGTCCATTGATACAACTGTTCCCTCGTCGAATATCGTCCCTCGAACAATCTTGTTCATTGATGCAACTGTTCCCTCGCCGAATCTTTTCCATCGTTGTATCTCGTCCCTCGTCGAGTGTCGGCCGTCGATGAATCTATAAAAATGAACAATCTCTTATAACTATAAATTAAAAAATATTAGTTATACTTACATTAATCAGACTAAATTTATTGCGAAATTTGATTATATTGTAATATTGATTTTTCGTCTTTTAATATACTCTACGTTAAAGCTTTTTACACTGTCTAAAGTTATTCCCGTCCCTCATCATCTTTTGCCGAATCTCGTCCGTCGTTGAACTCCGATGCCCTTTGAAACTTCATTTTGTATCACTTCGTTGACCTAATCTGTTCCCTCGTCGAACTTCATTCCTCGCCGAATCTCGTGCCTCAGCAAACTTCATTCCTCGCCAAATCTCATCCCTCGTCGCACTTCATCCCTCGCCGAATCTCATCTCTCGTCGAAC
The DNA here is from genome assembly GCA_022817505.1 of Dicroscelio sp. ZL-2020. Classification (NCBI taxonomy): domain Eukaryota; kingdom Metazoa; phylum Arthropoda; class Insecta; order Hymenoptera; family Scelionidae; genus Dicroscelio; species Dicroscelio sp. ZL-2020. The sequence goes on along the minus strand of JABFPG010000102.1, from coordinate 7,167 downwards.
TTCTTCCCTAGTCTGATGTTGTTTCTCGTTGAGTCACGTCCCTCGATGAGTTTGGTCCCTTCTCAAACTTCATTCCTCACTGAATCTCGTTCCTCGATTAATCTAGAAAAATTAACAAGTTCTTATAATAATAAATTTAACATTATTAGTTATACTGATTCATTAATCAAACTATATTTCTTCTGAAAGTTGATTATATTATAATATTGAATTATATTTTTTTAAATACTTGGCATTGAAGTTTTTCACATTGTGTAAAGCCTTTCCTCTTCCCTTGTTCAACTTCATCCCTCGCAGAATTTGTTGAGAACAAGCTATATTTCTTTAAAATTTCATAATTTCTTCATAAATGATTGGTACTTTTTGCGCATTATAAATGTTATTCCTACTAATTAATATTATTGCATGCATTAATGATTTTTTCCTGTATACACACGAGCCCCACCATCGCTCGATGCTATGAGACGCAACCATATTAACATTCGTCTCTCCTTAGGCAAATTACTAATTCAAGTTGTACATAATTTTTGTTCGACATACGGAACAATGTAACCTTTTATAGATTTTATATTGATATTGACATGTAATAGTTTATATTTTGTACATTTGTACATATGATAGACATCCGATATGTAGATTTCATTTGTTTTCGAGTTTAAAATTGTAAAAAATTGGTCGTCCGTCAAATTCTTTAGAATTTCGTACAATTTTTATAACTCGTACAATATTTATTAGACGTCTCTTGAAGTCCTAACACTTCTGATACATACAACTCTATTGAACTCTTTTCAACTTTTGTAAATTCTTTCAAAAGGTTGAGTCATCAATCACTTGTATTATCCTTTGTCATCCAAGGTACGACTAACTTACCTATCATAATCTGTACTTAAACAACTGGGAAAGGAGACAACTTTTTGTTCTCTATGATTCGTACGAAATGTTGACGCATTTTTCTTGCATTATTTGAATAATTTTCATATTCCGGATTCCCACCTAATGCAATTGTAGTTGCAAACGCTGCTGCATATACACCACAGCTATAACCATCCGGTTGTTTTGTAACTGGTTTGAAAATAATTTTTTCATCGGTTATTGATGGGAAACGTAAAAACAAGTATTCTTGCTCGTTTGATGTAAAACTATTTACTCCACTGTTGGGTAAACTATCGTACACATAGAGATTTTCTCCATCGAAGTATAAACATCGCCAATGGTATGTTTCATTGGCTCCAATTATTTGTATACTTCTTTCCATTGTTTGTTCAATTATGTCTCTGTACACAATATATTGCACACTCTGAGTTTTGAAGTCAGTTGTGTTCCGAACCAATTTTAAAAAGGTATCTATTGAAGCATCGTTTACATACGATTTCTCATTCAGAAGGACTACCCTTATATTATCCAAGTTGGCACACATATTATCAAGATACTTTTTTCGAACATCAATACTTTCATCATTCCAAACAAGAATTTCATTTTCGTATCCAAGATTATCTTCAGCAATATCGTTATGTGCAATATTGACGTTCATTTGTGCGCTTTCGCAATTATCTTCCTGCGAATTATCTGTATGTAACACTGAAATGTTTTCTGCTTTATTGCTGGCACTATCTGGAATACGTTTTTTTGCTGCAGCTTCTTTTTGTTTCGCAATAATATATTCTGGATCTCTTATAAGCATATGCCTATTATGGCGACTGTCCAGAATTTCAGGCAATATACAGTGATTATAAAAACGACAAAGGCGAGATTCCATTTTGTCATTCCAAAAGTCATCATCTCGATCAACTCGAATCGTTTTTAGTTGTTTCGGAGTCCAAACAGCAAGTATGCAATATTGTCGCTGAGTAACGTGCAATTGACCTTGAATTTGATAGAAATACTTATGTTTTTGGTTAATTTTATTTCTATCATTCTTGTCAAAAATGCTTCGTACACTTGCTACATCTTTTATTGCCTCGTCAACTGTTAAAAATTGTGCCGACTGCGGACATTTTATTTCCACAATGCCATCGTCCTCAATGAGACCGTCAGGCGAGGCACCTAAAAAAGGAATTTGGGGGTCTATGAAAAGGCCACACAGCTGAATATCTTTTCCGATACTCTTCGATAAATTTGTCCGTGCTGTTGCTTCATTATCGCGACCATATTTCATGGCGAGCGTATCAACAACTGAGGGATAAAGAATACGCTTTACCATTGCAGAACAGGACGTCGTTTCTCTCATGCAACAGACTTCACCAAAATTTGATGCTGTCAGCATGCGTTTTCTCAAAGTTTTCCAATAATTAGAATTACTTTGTTCTCTTGTTTGGCACTCTATTTCGTTCCGTTTTTGAGCATTTTCTTGTAGACGTTGAAAATGTTCTAGCCGCAATTGCTCATATGCATCTGGGTCGATATCTGGTTTCTGCGATTGTGGACCGTAATGTTCATCGCCATTCTGTGTACCACAATTTCTCGGATTTCTTCCTTTGTCTTTTCGGTGAGTTTTATTGTATAAAACCTTGGCTTTACGACGATCCTCAATTATTTTAGGAACGACAGGTACAGTATCTGCAGTATTCTTATACAATTCGCATAAAACTGATTGTGTATTGAACTGGACAACAGCTCCAGATACTCGAGCATTGTAAGAGCCTCTAGCACCGAAATTGATTCGTTTACCACCAATTTGCTTACAAACAATCGAATTGAATGATTCAGCTGGATTATTCGTTAATTTGAAAAGCAAACTATATGCGTAATTGCTTAAATAACGAATGGCAGTCTCGACCTTCTCATATAAGCCGTACTTTTCCAAAGTCGAGATGAAGTTTACTTCAGCAGCATTTTCTTCATCAGAACATGGAAATCCACGTTCTTTGCACGACTTGTGATCACCGAAAACATGACGAGGAACGTTCAGAATATCTTTCTGCAGTTCTGCAGCAAGAGGTCTACTTATTTCTCCTGAAGCAGTTCTACGATTTACTGCGTTTACTATTTCTTCACGTATGTTGAATACACTTGCTGCAACTTTTTTGCGAACTTGAACAAAATCTGCAATTCTTTGCCCTTTGGGTTGAGTAATTTGTGAAACTGATTGAATCTTTTTGCACAAATTTCTGAGTAAATGATTTGTGCACTCAATTTTCTCTACTATTACTTCTTGGACGTCGTAAGGATTATTATCCACAATAGCTTTGTAAACATTGCTATCGTTATCAGCAACAAGTGTTTTATAGATTAATCCATGCATTTCAATACTACATTTGAAACCTTCAGCAATAGCATCACTTTCCATTTTAGAAGAACTAATATTGCGTTCAAAGTTCTTGAAGCATTTATGATCTTTCGGTGCCATGTCTTTGCGCAAATAATAATCACAGTACGCACAATACTTATTACGTACACCAACATATAGAACTTTACCAGTGCGATAACCAATTATAGCACCTACACCAGACAATGCATCGTAACTGTGACCGTAAGATCTTTTCGACCATTCACCATCAGCAACAACTGTGATATACGGAACACCATTGATAAGATCATCTGCTTCAATAGCTAAACGCTTTTCTTCTGCAGCAGCTTCTTGCATTACACGAAGCGCAGTGTCTTGAAAATTATCAATAACCGTTTCTCTGTATTTTATGTAAGTTCTATCAGACATGCAATATATGTTCATAGCTGCACACAACTCTTCAAGTTGTGCGAATCCAGTACCTGTAGTTATGGTACCGAATACCGCAGCTTGATTTACATTTATTGAATTATCATCAATTGGTTCCGACCAGAAATTAGTTTCATTTTGACACATATCACACTTAAAGAAAAACTTTGTAAGTAATCCACAACGTTGCGAGTTCACTAATTTCCAGTCTTTGAACGAGCACTCAAAACATTGTGCATGTTGATCATAACTTTCCTGTATTTGTTTAAATACATAATTAAAATCAACAATGCACCGAGTATTTGAAGAAGATTCTTCATTTTCAACTGAGTTTTGAGTGCTTTCTTTTTCAGTTATTAATTCTGGAAGATTGTTAACGCCAATGTCACGATCTCCTTCACCATTTACACCTGTGGTGTTGTTGGTGCATGGAATATTTTCAAATTCCATGATTTCTTCCACTGCATTCAGATCATGATTTCTGCTGTCACTTGCACTAAAATTATTATTAATGCTAAGAATCCTTTCATGTTCGTTGACATCAGCTGCAGAAAATGGTTCGAGATTATTGTAACGACACGTATTTACATTTTGATTATCATCGTTATCTTCTGCAGCATTCAGATCATGATCCGCATTGTCACTTTCACTAATATAATTATTAATGGTGTGAATATTTGTATATTCAGTGACATCACTTGCAGTGTAAAGTTCGGGAGTATCATAATGACACGCGTTGACATCTTCATCTTCAGACATACCTTTTTCATCGGAATGACGACGACCTTCTGTGTCCACTTCGATATATTCGTCGATGATGATTTCCTCATCCGACGAGAGATGGTAATGCAAATCCTTCTGTGAACGTTGAACGCCTTCCTTCCGATGATTAGTTCTCCTGTAAGAGTATGAATATATTTAAATATACGTATATAAATACGAATAGAGGTTAATTTATTGTAGAATAAAACATTTCTGAATACATATGAGGTATACTGCGAGAAAAAAAGGAAGACCCTGCTTCAAAGGGTAGATTATGTCTAACATCAAAAGATTAGGGGAGACTACCCAACAGTTTAACAGTCCTACAGTTTAGCATTGACGATTTTTCGAAATTTATACAACGAAAAAATCTAAAAAAAATAGACGAATCATAAGACAAGAATCATACGACACGATTCATCTATTTTTTAAAGATTTTTTCATTGTATAAGTTTCGAAAAATCGTTCATGTTAAGGGGACCTTTCTTCAAAATGGCTGAAATGAAATCTATTCAACCAATCATTGCCAAATTTTGCACGAGCATAGTAATTTAGTTCCATATCATTTCTGATAGGTTGAAATAGAAAATGATTAATTAAAATGGTTAGTTAAATGGTTAATGGTTAATTTGCTTGGATTCAATTCAGCTATTGAATGGCTTGGTCTAATATACTATTTCTGCCTTTCTTTTCTCAGTGTAAGAAGACGTTGGTGTTTAACCCTCAAGTATCCGACGTCTTTTGACAAACGCCGTTACCCAACGAGGGTCTGAATGGAACGAGGGAACTTTGGACGCGAATATCTCCAAACTGTCGCGACGGACCTAAAACCTTGGTCCTTCCCCCCCCCCCCCCCCGATTTCTGAATTTCTTCTAATGCGTCTACTATGAATCTCATGGCGAATGAATGTTGTAAAAAGGTCTATAGAATTAAGGCTCGTAACGCTTGTTACGGGCTTGTTACGGGCCTCTAGGAATCCGCATGAAAAATAAGTTTCAGATTTTTCGAAAGAAGGCAACGCTTCTTTTTTAAATTTATGAATATATGAAATTTTATTTAAAATTTAAATTTTTGAATATATGAAAATTTTATTTTTTTGACAATATAAAAAATTTTTAAATTTTAAAATTTTTATAAAATTTGAAAGAATATGAACATTTTTATAAAAATGTAACCATTATTGAAATTTTGAAAAATTCTACAATTTGTGAAACTTGGAAAAATTTTGACATATTGATAAAAATGTTGAAAAATTTGGAATTTATTGTAAATTAAACAATATTGGAAAATTTTGAAAATGTTTGAAATTTCGAAGATTTGAAAAATTTTAGAAATTGTGAAACTATCGAAAATGTTAAGAATGTAGAATACGAAGTAAGAAATATTTGTATTTTTTGTGTCGACGATATTTCGAATGTCTCGGCGGTAATAGAACGATGTCTCGACAATTGGCGTTTTCAAAAAGGATTTCGCTTCAGCTCAATCACGATAAATTTTACCTTTTAGTAAATATTACTGACGTTTATAGTGCTAGCACGGTAATTTTTAAAGAAAAAATTTTCTCAGTGCAGAGTGACTAACTCTATATAGGTGTCGATAAGCTTCACCAGATATTTTAATCTAAAGTGAGGAATTACTCAGCAGCGAGTCTCCGCTGATCGAAATATTTATTTCCATCGTACAGGCCGCGTGCTCAAGAGTTCGGCAACTCGGCGCGCGGACTCAAACTAGCGCGCTGGGCGGTTTAGCAACACGGCACGCGGTCTCGAACTAGCGCGGCGTTCCCGCTAAGTGCACCGGAGCGCCGTATTGCCAATTTTTGACAATTTTGAAAAGTTGAAATTTGTTGAAATTTTTAAAATTCTTAAAAATGTGAAAAATTCTGAAATTTTAAAAAATTCTAAAATGTTAAAAAATTAAAATTTTTAAAATAGTTTTGGAAATATAAAATATCTTGAAAATTATTGTAAATTGGAATACTTTCGAAACTTTGAAAAATTTGAGAATGTTAAAAAAATGTAAGATTAAGTGATTACTGTACAAGTACAGACGGTATTTTTCTATCTAAATTTATACGATGAGAATAAATATCTCGATCAGCGGAGGCTCGCTAAAGGGTAACTCCTCACACTAGATTAAAATATGTGGTGAACCTTATCGACACATATATAGAGTTAGTAACTCTATGTAGGTGAGTTTCTTTATCATAAATTATATTTTGTCTAATATATTATTATTAACAAAATATAATAATATCTTACACTATATAATTAGGATATAATAAATGAAATTAACTTATTATTGTATAGGCAAAAACGTATTATTTAAAAATATAAACTAGTATATACATTTGAAAAATTGATTTTATATATAATATATCGTATTTTATACGTTTTTTCATAAAATATACTGTGTACAAAAGATCTTATTCTTATTTATAGAAAAATAACGTATGAACTTGTATAGTAATCAGTATACAAGTTCAGTGTAATCACAAATTCTATAATTTTCCAAATTTTCAAAAAATTTTTGTAATTTTCATTAATTTTTACATTTTTAATAAAATGTTCATATTCTGTAAAAATTTTTAAAAATTTTAAAATTTGAAAAATTCATAAACTGATTACTATACAAGTTCATACGTTATTTTTCTATAAATAAGAATAAGATCTTTTGTACACAGTATATGTTATGAAAAAACGTATAAAATACGATATATTATATATAAAATCAATTTTTTTAAATGTAT
>JABFPG010000101.1:0-10061 GCA_022817505.1 Dicroscelio sp. ZL-2020 | reverse complement strand
GTTATTTTTCTTTTTTGTCGTCGGGCAGGCTGTCAAACACGAAACACTGGTCACATAAGTCCTTTTTAGGCTCGTGGAATTCAAGGTTATAATTATAGTTGAAGATGTGCCGATATTGATTCTCTGATGCAACAATGACATCCTCTTTCTCGGCCATCCAGTACTTGTAACGACGGTACATTTCGCTAATCATCAGTCCCTCTTTCAGGAATTTTTTATTCGTCGTTTTGCGACAATAGTGCGAATCGACGATCGGAAAAGACTCGATGTGTGCTCGAACACCGTTTTCGAAATGTTGTTCTTTTTTCTTGGGTCTGGTAAGGTGAATCTCTCGGTGATCACCTAAGAGAGTCCCTCCTTGTTGACTACAGCTTTTTTTATCCACGGTAACTACAGATTGTTTAGTCACGCTTAGAAAAATAAATTCACTGATGAAAATGCAAAATAATTATGCATTGTAAAGAATTGAAAAGTCGACACAATGTAAATTACAGATATTTGGATAATACAAAAAATGTTTTTAATAATTGGGTAATGCAAAAAATCTAATTTGTAAATATTGTATATTGTAAATAGTATAAAGTTTAAAAATTGTAAATTGTGAATAATGTAAATTGTAAATAATGCGAATTGTAAATATTGCAAATTTTATATAATTGTAATTATTGTATAATGTAAATTAAAATTGTAAATTAGATATAAATCTTTAACTTAATTAATAATATTAGTGTTGAGGGCTTACCTAAGGTATCTATAAACATAGTTCTGCATACTTTGATTTTAACACCGTTCTTTGGCAAGTAGAACGAATGCGACACGTTTTTTCCACTGCCGTCACTTTTGCTTGGTAGTTTCTTTGATACCATATGTCGAGCAATGTAGTCCCACTGCCTCACCTTGTTCGACAAAGCCCAAAATTCGTCGAAGATGGTTTTTCGTTCTTCAAACAGTAGCTTCGACCGGCATTTGCAGCGGCAGTTCTCGCATCCATGTCTCATCACTTTGGGCTCTATCGGAGTTTCATTTCTCCCAACTCCGCTGGTCCCAGCGTCTCTTGCCCTTTTCGCTGCTACGTCGATCCATTGTGACGGAGTATTCGAACGCTTACGTGTCAGTTGTTTTGCAGGCCAGCGCCCCTGGCCTTGTTGGAAACACCGGTACCCGTAAGATCACCGAAGTTAAGCAACATTGGGCGCGGTCAGTACTTGGATGGGTGACCGCCAAGGAAAGCTGCGTGGTGCTGGCTTGGTGGGGTTTTTTCACACACGGCTGTTTTGAAGAGCAGTCGTGTGTGATTAAAAATTCCACCACGTGGTTCGGATTCCACGTTAAACTGTAGGTCCCGTATGTGCACAATTACACTGACACTCACACACCACACATACTTATCACTCACATACGTATACACACACACAAGTCACCCCCCTGGATGCGGGATGCATCATTCAACGCCATCTGGCGTTAACTGAGCGAGAAAGCAAAAATAACCTATATTGGCGTTCGGTCATTTTCTGTCTAATTAGGCAGTAGACACATAGCCATTAAAGAAAACAACAACAACAACATTTATTTTTACGCTTCTTCGCGACTACCATTTTCGACACTACATACACCTCGGATCGAAATATTTTTGAGTTCATCACTCCATCAACATATGAAGTAATTTAAATTGAAAATTTGTGACATGTAACGTGAATCCTTTGTTCCATTTTACAAAGTGTTTGGGAAGTAAGTCGAGTTTTGATATTTGCTTACAAACCGTAGATAATAACCTACAATTTTTAAATGTATTGTTATATTTTTAGATCATATTTATCATGGATTTGTCGAGTTGTTCGTTCAAGGATTCGATGTTTAAATGTTCAGAAGACGGGAAATTAAAACCAGCTCACGCTTTTACAGAAAAACAACTGAGTTTGATTCAACGTCGGAGTCAATCTACTCAAACAATCGAGGGGATATGTTTGAATCATGAAATGGCTTTTCTCATGTTTTATGAAAACAAACAAACAAAATGTTGTGATCCGTTAAAGCATCACAAAAAGTCAATCAAGACAAGCTTATGGACTATAACTGAAGAATTTGACGAATCTTTTTCTCCGATATATCCTATACTCATTGAAGGAAGAAAGCTTTGCTCTAATTGTCGGACGTACATATACCATAATTGTGATCAGACAGTCGCTTCGCAGATTTCTAATTTGTCTATCTCTGAAGAAAGTTCACAAGAATCTTCTGCTTTTGGTACGCCGCCTCAAATGTTATTGGATCAAATTAACGACAGTTTAGCTGTCATAAACATTGAAAAAATCCCAAAAAATTCTTTGGCACTGAAATCGTACAGGATTAAAAAATTGGATGAAATTATGAAGTTTTATGAATCATCATTCGACAAAATTTTAAACTCCGAAAAATCTGATAAGATTGAAGGTAAATTAAATTTTTAAAAAGTAAAAACATTAATTTTTTAAAATAAAATCATGCAATTTTCATTTTCAAAATTAAAAAAATTATAACGACTTAATATTTTGTTTACAGATGCGCTGGACACAATGGACTATTCAACGGCTGGAGAAGAGATCATCGGACAATTGAAAAACAAGTTGCAGTCGTGTGTTACCAATAGAGATAAAATTACAGTTTTGTCCGTTTTGCCATCTTCTTGGAGCACATATAAAATCTCCAAAGAATTCAACGTTTCAAAACATCTTGTTGATAAAACCAAAGTTTTAGTTGCAGAACAAGGTATATTCTGTTCGCCGAAACCAAAGCCAAGATATGAGACTCCTAAAGAAACCGTAAATCGAGTAATTAACTTTTATCACGATCCTGAAATTTCGAGAGAAATGCCCGGACGCAAGGATTATAAGAGTGTGCTTGTCGATGGAAAGCGAGAGCATAAGCAGAAGAAACTCGTTTTAGGAAATTTAAATGAAATTTTTGAAGTCTTCAAAGAACAATTTCCAAACGAAAAAATTTCATTTTCCAAGTTTGCAGAACTTCGTCCAAAACAATGTGTACTTGCAGGTTCCTCAGGTACACACACAGTATGTGTGTGCTGCATTCACGAAAATTTGAATTTGATGCTGACTGCAGCTGCCTTGTTGCCCATTGAATACAAAACCAAAAAACTAGAGAAATTGTCAGACGTACTAAGTGCCATCAAATGTACACCACCAACCGAGTCTTGCCACGAAAGAATCTGCAGTGATTGTTCAAATATCACGGATTTCAAGGATGTAATACTTGACAAGCTTGAATTGAATGATATTGAGAATATCACCTTCAATCAGTGGATAAATGTTGATCGCTGTTCACTGGATACTATAATAAAACCAGTTAACCAATTTGTAGATGTCCTGATGGAAAAATTAGAACAACTTTCGCAACATCATCATATTTCAAAACAACAAGCTGACTATTTTCGACAAGTAAAAAAAAATGCTGACGTTGGAGAAATTATTATAGTAGCTGACTTTTCGGAAAACTATTCCTTCGTGCTCCAAAACAGCATTCAAGGAGTTCATTGGAATAAGACACAAGCGACAGTCCATCCATTTTGCTGCTATATCGGAGGCAAAGAATCTGAACATTTGAGTTACGTCATCATCTCAGACGATATGGAACACAATACTGCGGCTGTCAATTATTTCCAAAAATTATTAATTAATTTTTTGAAACTCAAAATTCCTGTATTGAAAAAAATTATATATTTTTCTGACGGAGCCGCAGCCCAATACAAGAATAAGTACAACATTTTGAATTTAAAATTACACGAGGATGATTTTGGCGTACCAGCTGAATGGCATTACTTTGCTACATCACATGGGAAAGGCCCAAGTGATGGACTGGGAGGAACTATCAAACGACTGGCAGCACGAGCGAGTTTGCAGTTACCACCTGGAGAACAACTTCAAACTCCTCTTCAATTGTTCGAATGGGCTCAGCAAAACATTCCAGGAATGAACATTGAATTTGCACCGAAAGATTCAATTGCTGCCCACAGAATCAAGTTGGACAACAGATTTAAAAGTGCGTCACCTATCAGAGGCATCCGAGGATTTCATTCTTGTATACCTCAACCAAATGGCGTTGTCAAAATGAAGATTCATTCACATCACACTGACGCAATTTTATTCAACGTTACGGAAAAGTACAACTGGGCGAAACTTCAGTCTGAAGCTGAACCCACATCTACAAGGTATATATTCATAAGATATATCTTTTATACATTTTATATAACTCTTTATTACTTCATTTTTTCTCTTTAGATCCAGAACTAAAGGTTTTCAGCATCCAAAGGATAACGTGAGAAAACGACGAAAAACAAACGAAGTCTGAAATGATTTCAAAATGACAAAACATTTCCAGAATAGTGGTATATTAAAATATTAGATTTTTCGCGCACTTTAATTCTTTTATTTTGAAAATAAGTTTGTATGAAAAAAATAGATTTTTAAGAAATGTTATCATTTTGTATCTTTTGACCTATGAAAGATCCATACGAATTTGAATACAACACGTGGCGCCATCTACAATAAGTATTAAAATATATTCAATTACAAGATTAGAAACTTTATAAATGTATAATTTCAAATATTATAACATTACGTAAATAATTACGTCCTTAGTACGATTACATATCAGTCTCTTAAAACGCGAAATAGCAGATATGGAAAATCAACTTTAAATCAGGATAACTTTAGAAATTAAAAAAAAACATCTGCAATATTTTGGGTAATTAAAGTATGGTCCTTTACCTTCAATTTCCCAAAATTTCAGCAAAATCGAAGATGGCGTATTTTGGGAATGAATTTTTAAAGAAAAAACGAGATTTTTTTAACTTGGACCGCATATTTCAGCATGGTCATGCTCAGAATCACGAAGAATGATTTATATCAAAAGCTTATGAGTCCATAAATTCAAAATTATCAAAATATATATTATTTGTATTAATTTGTGCATGTTTATACAATTTTGTTTCTTAGTACTATGTGAGATAGAGCAAAACCAGCTAAATACTGTTATGTGACATATAAACGAAAATAGAATGAATTGAAACAAATGAATATAATTCTGCTTATTTTTAGATGAAAATGAAAAAGTGTGAGCATTTTCAGGTAATTTGGAGACGGTCGATAAAATTTCGGCCGATTTTAGTTGGAATGACCCATATTAGAATGTCACATGTTCGAATGTAACATTTTCAAATGTCACATGTTCGAATGTCACATATTTGAATGTCACATATTCGAATGTCACATGTTCGAATGGCACACATTTCTTTTTGGTGTTTGAATTTCATTTTTAAATCTAACACGGCATTATTTCAGTTTTCCTATATATAGATTAATCTAAAGTATTTGTATCGTTCTCTTATCATTCAAAACATTAGCTCGTATACAGTATTTCATATTTTACACTTTTATTTTCGCCTATATTTTTGCTTCTTACTAGTCTCACAGTTTTCGTCAAACATGGTGCTGCAATTTCTTTTAAGTCGTAAAAATACGAAATTATTGTTACATAATAATTTTTTATTTTCTAAATTGCGTTTAACAAAAAAAACTGTTCATTGGAGATGCACCGATCGTTCGTGTGGCGCACTTATTCATACCAACAATGATACAAAAACTGGTATGTACTTATTTTTCCATTTTTTTACGCCATCGAGTTACTTATATATCTTTACATATCAAGGTTCGCGGCAGCGAACCGACGAGCCATGGCCTGAGGTTCGCGCGACAAGACCCTATATACGCGCATTTCGACTTTTTACTATATCGCTCTCTCTTAATCTTAAGCGACTCCTATATGAAGACAAGGAGAGAGCATGATGCCGACGAACATATTTTGTTCAACACTTTTCGTTTCCCCACCGTATCTCGCGATGTGATTGGACGATCAAAATGTCCATTTCCGCGCGATGCCGCTATGTGGCAGCACTTTACAGTTAACAGTGACAGTTCCCGTGTAAAACAGGTTGGGTTTATGATAATAGTTTGCTGGTGCTGGCACGACTGAATAATTATTGTTAAAAAAAGTTTATGTGAATCATCAATAAAAATTAAATTTTATTCATTGTTTCAGTTCGTCGCGTTAACGTTCGTTCGTATCTTATAATTTCGGTCGGTGCAATTCGATTCGAGCGGGTTCATGTGTTGTTTCTTGTGTCAGATTAGTTAGTACGTTCATCCTGTGTTTTGTCGTCGCGATTGATTAATGAAGTCGTCGCGTTATTAATTCTTTTAATATGTTCAGATGATTCGTTGCGTTTAACCTTTCGTGTGTTTGCCTGTTTGTTGATTTATCGTGCGTTGCTTTGCCGTCGCGATAATCCTTCAAATGTTCAGTGTTTTTTGACGTGTCATATTCTCGTGAAGTGTCATGTTCTTTTAAATATGTTCATTAAATAAATATGTCATTTAAATAAAGAATTCATATGTATATATATAAAATTGAAAAACTCAAACTAAAAAATTCCAATTGAAAATTAAAAATTGAAAAACTCAAATTGAGAAATTCAATTTCATGGATTCAAATTCAACGATTCATATTGAAAAATTCTTACTAAAAATTCATACTGAAGATTTAAAATTCAAGAATGCACATTGAAGAATTCAAATCGAAAAATTCAATTTGAAATATTAAAATTTAAAAATTTAAATTGTAAAATTCAAACTAAAAAATTCAAATTAACAAATTCAAATTAAAAATTCAAATTCAAAGATTCATTTTGAAAAATTCAAACTAAAAAATTAAAACCTTAAAATTTAAATTAAAAAACACAAACTCAAAAATTCAAAGTATTTTAATAAAAAAAGTAAAAACTAGAAAACCTACCTTGCAAAGGTAAAACATAAACGAGCCATGGCATATGTTCGACCGATGATTAACAATTATATTTCTTAATCTCTACAAATAAATATTTTAACAACTCAAATTACAAATAACAATTTAACAATATAATTCTTTTTTTGTATATGCTATATGAAATATTTTAAATGTATCAAATTACAGCCAAAAAAGATGTGAAATCATGTATCGAGCCAAATAGCCTAAAATTGAAATGTTGTTTTAAGATAATTTAAAATCTTTCAATTAATGAAAAATGTACAATTTTATTATAATTCTTTTTCTTAAAATTGAAAAATATTTTTTAAATATGTAACAAATATTCCTTCAATATAATGAAAATATATAAAACATCTGAAATTAAATGTCAGAAACATCTCTCACTCATAAGAAAACTATAAGCTGTTTAAGCAGGCATAATAAAATTTAAAAATTAAACTCTAAAATTGAAACTCTAGAATTTACCTTTAACAATTAAATAATTATAAAAATTAAATTAAAATTAAATAAAAGAATTAAGAAAGCTTAGATCACACACACGAAACCAAAACTAGTAATTATTTAAAAATATGTCTTAAAAATATATGCACCGAAAGAACACGTATTGTTAAGAGCATATTTTCTCATAGATTCAAGGTTCAAAAAATATCAGACAGAAGCCTTGGCGGCCCGGTTTTTTTCAAGGTATCTTTTACAAAACGTCTTTCAACAAGAAATACTATCAAGCTTTTAGGATTTGATCTTTAAGAGTCGTGAAAGAGAAACCGCATATCACCTATTTATATTACAATACGACTAGAGTAACGGCGCTCATCGCGCGCTCTTTATTAATATTGAATTTTAAAAATACCGACTTTTCAATTATTAATTCATATACGATCCAACCTCCTATCAGTTGTGTAAACATATGACATGTTAAAACAGCGCTTGTCGCCAATTTCATACATTTCGAAAATTTAGGAAACGGCCAATCCCGTGGAAAATAAAATCTTACTCTTGATTAATAATAAATAATCAACTTGAAAGCAACATCAATTTCCTAATTATGGATTACTTATTAAATGAAAAACATCTTTACAGCTTAGTTACAGAATGCAATTGTTGAACCTATTTTTCATATTCTCTCATGTTTCTGCATAAGAAATTTATTATTTTCGATATCATTACATGAAAAACTAGTTGTTTATAATTGTAATTGTTTTAATTTAAATTTCGCGCCTCAAACATGTACTGCCTAGTGGCGCCACATTCCATATCTTCTTTTTTTTGTTCTCGAAAGATTTTATTATTGCAAACATGGCGATCAGCCAGCATTCGTGTAATTTGACAAATAAATTAAAGTATTTATTTTTAACGAGTAGAAAATTCATTTAAATACAGTCCTATCATCATTATTAACATCGGTCTTACGAACCGGATGAACTAGAGTGCAGCATCCTCATAGATGCAATTTGAAAGTCGTCCACATTGACGAAACTATTTCGCGCTGGTGCGCCATAACCTCCAAGATATAAAAAAAGGGGGGACACGCAGTAACGCAAGGTTACAAAATTTGAAGTCCAATATTGCACGTTGTAATATATTTGAGAAGAAACAAATTCGCCACCTTGGATCATCAGCGCGAACAGTATTTCAAATAACACAAAGCGACTTGAAGCATCGACGCAGAAGGTATCAACTCGGTTGGCGTACCACATCGCAGGCATCGGAAAGCATCGGCAAGGAATAGAGCATCGGCGCAGTTAATACACCGCATCGCAGACATCGGAAAGTATCGGCATGAAATAGAGCATCGGCGCAGTTAACACACCGCATCGCAGACACGGAGGACATCGACGTAGCGGGACCACATTAAGCATCGCGTGACAGTTTATTTGGACAGCGGCGACGTGGCTGTTGTTGGAGGCAGTGATCAAAGGAGCTTAGTACAATGATATTCACGTCAAATTGGTATCTAGAACTGATGTTAAGTGAGATGCCATGCGCACTTGGGTTTGGGAAATGTGCTTAGAGGTTAGGATTGGTAATCCATTGCTTTACTACCAAAACAAGTAATCCTTTATTGTTTGTTTGTGTTAACAAGTCGTAAATTCATATGGGAATTGGATTGCATTATAATTAATCTATTTGCGGTTAGTATATCGGTGCAATGTCGGAAATCGGAAAGCTCACACGCAAGCGCGGTTCAATCAAATCGCGGGTCACTTCTTTTCGAAATTATATTGCACAGTTTCAGGAGAATATTGATAGAAATGAACCTTTGTCTGATTTAGTAGTATTAGAATTGGAAAATCGAGTCAAGCGGATTGGGGAATTATTGTCGGAATATGATGCATGTTATAATGAACTTTTAGAATTAGTTGCAGATGAGGACATTGAGCAGCTTGGGATTGACAGAGACGAGTTTGAAAACTCGTATTTCAAAAATATAGCCAAAGTGCATCAAATTATAAATCTTTCGCGAAATATTAAAGTAGAGAATGATTTGAGGTCGCAAGTTTCGGAGAATGGCTCTCGTCATGCAGCAGGGCCTAATGTTCAGCTTCCTGTTTTGAAGCTTCCGGAATTTGACGGATCTTACGACAGGTGGTTGGCATTTTATGACACCTTCAAATCAGTCATCCATTCAAATAATAGTCTCTCTGCAATCCAGAAATTCCACTATTTGAATACTTCATTGAAAGGTGATGCCGCGCAAGTTATACAAGGTTTAGAAATTTCGGAGACAAATTATGAAGCAGTTTGGGACTTAATGCAAAAACGGTATAAAAACAAAGCTCGCATGATTCATAACCACATTGTGACGGGTTTTTTTTTATCCGTCAAAAGAGTTACACGGAAGATTGTATATCTCATTTTGTTTTGTCACAATTTTTTTTAGCTACATGTTCCGGTGGTTGTCGGCGACCAGCGACCGACCATGACTCGCCGATACTTGAGTTTGAAAATTTTTGTATATTTTATTCTATTGTAAATTTCGCTCTGTTTCATTTGTAGTAGGTTACAGGATTTATTTTGTGTTTCGAATGTAACGGCCCGGCTCCCTCGACGGAACCTCACTGTTCGTCCTGCACAACAACATCGACCTGGCAGTGGATCTTTGAGGATTGCCGTCGGCACCTACTCGCCAAACCTATCCGTGCCGAACTCTGTGCTCACACCCTGCTTCTGACCACCGTCATGAAGTACCAACGGCAGTGCCCTGC
>JABFPG010000100.1:0-10062 GCA_022817505.1 Dicroscelio sp. ZL-2020 | reverse complement strand
TGTTCTAAATTTTGTCGGGGTTATTGCCTTCAAGTGGAAGGGAAATTCCGTAAAGCAGTTTAGGTGCAGGGGAGGGACGAATTTTATCATTTCCAACATAAAATACTATCGCCTTTAGTATAAAATCATCATCTGCTGAGTGACTTTGTGAATTTTGTCGCTAGCGTATTGTATCGTTAAATTATTATTTCGCATGAGATTCATGCTCATTTTCAGTTACCTATACTCTTATATCTCACTCATCTACTCTTATTTTTATACATTGTTTAGTTTACAAATAATGTTTGCTCAACTTTATTTGTAATCTGAGTATTGTTAAAAATTAGAAGGTCGAAATGTTTTGCTGTAAATTTCGTTGGGGTCATTACCTTCAAGCGGAAGGGAAATTGCGTAAAGTACTTGTGTAGGTCAGGTAGAGGGGAGGGACCAATTTTACCATTTCCAACATTAAATCCTACCGGTTAGTATAAAATCATCATGGTATGAGATCCGTGCTCATCTTTAGTTATCCATACTCGTATATCTCACTCGTCTACTATAATTGTTATACATTGTTTAGTTTACAATTAAATTCTGGTCATTTTTATCTGTAACCTGAGCAATGAAAAATTTAGAAGGTCGAAATATTTTGCTGTAAATTATGTCTGAGTCATTACCTTCAAGCGGACGGGAAATTGCGTAAAGCGGTCGTGTAGGTCAGGTAGATGGAAGGGACGAGTCTTACCATTTCCAACATTAAATCGTATAGCTTAGTATAAATTCATCATCCGCTGAACAGGGTTGGGAAAAATGTAACGTCGAATTTCAACGTTACGCGATACAAAAGTAACGTGTAGCGCGTACTATTATCGTTGCGCTATACAAAAGTAACATGTAACGCGTACTGTTATCGTTACCCGATACGAAAATAACATGTAACGCGTACTGTTATCGTTACGCGGTACAAGAGTAACGTGTAACGCGTACTAGTAGCGTTATGCGATACATTCGTATCGTGTATCGCGCACTTTTAATGTTACACGATACTCACGTAACGTGTATCGCGTAGGTTCAACGTTAGGTGTTACAAAATGTAATTTGTACCGTGTATCGCGTATCGCAAAAGTACAAAGTTGCAAATTCTAACAATTAATATTTTATTAGAATAATAATGTTGAATAAAAAGTAAACATAAAATTAAATAAAATTTAATATAAATTTTGATATTGAAATTTAATAAAAAGTCATTAAAATTCTAACGAATCAAGAACAAGAAAAATATTAACAACAAATTTTACTACATTTAAGAAAAAAAAAGAGAATTTAAAGATTGCACAAATATTTTACATAAATTTAATTATTTTGTAAATTAAAAGTTATACTTTTATTTTTTTTCTTTTTGTACGCTAGATTGAATTAGCCATCTTGTTAAAGCTGAGCCTGATGAAAAATGTTATTCCGCAACATCAAAAACATTATTGATTTAAAAGAAAATAGTAAGTAAGAAAAAAGTAGTAGTAGTAGTAGTATTTTATTGTGTCTAGAAAATTACAGTTGCGTCACAAGGGTTCTGTTGTTATTCATTCAAAATAAAAGCACGGATACGCAAAACATTGGCCACGTAGTAAAAAATACAATTTATACATTTCTCGTTTTCAGTTGATTTAAAAGAAAATATAAAACAAACTTTATTTCAATTTATTTGTTAATTATGATTAAGTTTCAGTATTAAAACATTTTCAGTTGGCCATTGACAAAACACGACGTTCAAAATTATTTGAAGTGAGTCTATTGTAGCGAAGCACTGCTAAGAAAGTCCCATGATTAAAAAGTCTTTCAACATTAGCTGACGACGGGGTCGGGAGTATTCTATTTTATAAACGACCTAATTGATGGAATGTCACTTAACATTTCGATATTTTTTCGAGGGTTTTGGAGAAACCTGTTAATTTCATATTTTGAATTGAAATTTGTTAATATGTCCTCGATTTCCATGGAATCTGGACTGAACTGCAAAAACTCGAAACTTTCTTGCGTATTTAAAGTAGGCACCCTTTCGATTTCCTCTTCCAGTTCTCGTATTACAGCTTCTACTATCTCGTGTTTCACTCGCGTTTTCCCATTATGATTCAATCGTTTCACCCAGCTTCCTTAAAATTTTAACAATTAGAAGTAAGAAAAAGCATTTAAACCCGCTAACAATGAACACAAATTACAAGTAAGTTATAACAATTATTAACTAAATGAGTTAAACATTTCTTAAACATTTGACATTCATAAACCATATTGTGGACACTCTATTAGATTGGCGGCGCTATTCTAACCTATGCGTCCAAATGGAAATAAACGAAACTTTAAACTAAATTTTGTTTAAAACAACACGGTGAAAAATTCTGAAAAATTAGGTAATAGTGTTGCAACATAAACAGACATATTTTCAAGGTTTTATTCATTTCTAACATTTCTTTCGTAAGTCGAGTGACCCTCCTTAAACAATTTATATTCTTTTTTAGACACGTCAAGAAACCCTGGCAGCCAACAAAAAATTAAAAAATATGCAGTTTGCATTTTGTCGGCGGGGAAAAAAGTGAGGATCCCAGAAAAGAATCATATAATCCTACAATTTTTCCACCAATTTATGGCAAGAAAAAGTCTTCTAATACAGCTAGGTCTCCGAGCTTTCAAAGGAGAAACAAAAATGAAGACGCATCTACAAGTGCAACAAATGATAATGGTTCTGTTCTATTTTTTTCTAACAAAAACGTATTAGAATTTTACGTTTAAAAAATTGCAAGAAAAACATGAAATTTTGTCAAAAGTAAAAAATAATTATTAGGGTGGCCCTTAGAGGGGTCAAAAAATTTTTTTAACTTTCTCAGTCGAAAAATGGTCCCATTTTATGAGAAAAAAATTGTAAAAATACTCCCAAGCTCCTAAGCAAGTAATAACTGACGCCTGTGAAGCAATTTCGATTATTAATTTGAATTTTATTACTTAACTTGAATATATTCGTATTTATGCGCAAAAATAGTTCAGTAATTACTTTTAAAACACATAGAATATTTTTCTCTTTACAACAGAGTTATTTCTTTTTATTTTTGTCACGAAATTTTAATTTGATTCAAATTAAATACTATGAAAATGATATGAAAACAATTAAAAACATAAAAAATGATTGCATTTAGGAACATAATTTTACTAATACTCCTACACGCTGTTGAATTTGATAATAAAGTGTGCCAGTGAGACAATTCTAATAATTAGTTTCACGTTTTATATGGATTTCGAGTAATAAAAAAATTACGCTTACCTGTATGTGGTAATTTTGACACTTAATTTTTACTTTTCTATTTAACTTGTTTATAATTTTTTAGGAAACATTTGAGTAGTTAGTAGTGAAATACGTAGTTTTTTGTGTATAAAAATGGATTTCATTTTCTACATTGTCATATTTTCAAATTTGAAAATAAAGCAGGATTCCCCGAAAAATAAAAAAAAATCTAGAAGGAATTGAGTCTGTAATCGCAGTTCAATCTGTGATGTTAGGTTTTATTTAAAGTTTACACAATGTCGTTTTCACTATAGTATGTTTAATTAATTGAATAACAATCATTTTACATCAATTTTGTCTCATTAAACAATATTCATGAATGAATTTATAAGCAAAAATCAGTAGTAATTATCCTTGTGATAGGTACAAAAATCAGACATCATACTGAAAAATTGAATCGAAGATTTCAAACTAAATATATGTTTTTATTAATTGAAAATCATGAGAAAATAGTAAATAATAATCGATGTAACATTTAATGTAGTTTTAATATTTTTCTGAAACTCATTAAATGAAATAATTCTATGAAACGTCGAAGAATACATAGGTTAAAGATTCTAGAGATTTATCCATACATCTTATCGTCATATCATTTGTAATGGAAAATAATTATTCAAAATTTTTTAATACCGTTTCTTTCTTTGAATCTGGAAATTGTTTTCGATATTCAGTCAGGACTTGTAACATATATTGCTTCTGATCTTCATTTCTTGTAAGAATGGAATTATACTCCGTAATTAAACGTACTGCTCTTTCAGCAACATCATTTACCACTTTCAAATTTTTAACAATGTTACAGCCTGCTTGAAAATTTTTATCTTCTGACCAAAGGGATGGGTCTATCTTCAAAAAATCATGTTTAATTTCAAATCTTTGAAAAAAATTAAGCGATTCAGGTGTTATAAAGTGATCCATCTCATTTTTGCAGAAAGTTGCAACATCTTTTACTTTTAAAAGAATTTTTTTTGAAGCAGTATCGGTGAAGTTATCTTCTGGGTCTAGATCTAGAATTACGTCGTCTTTGCCTTCTATTCCTAGCTCTAATACCATTTTGCGCTTTGAATCATCAGATACATTTGTATCGAAAAACGATAATGCTGCAGTCTCAGGGTTTAAATACCATAAATGGTTTCGAAATTTTTCAATACAAATATCAGAGATTTCTTTATCTATTGACTGATAAGCATAGAGTTTTTTCAGGAATTGTAAATCATGATTCGGAGCTAATACAGCACTTGAAGCTTTGAACCAAGCTTCCACGTACACCAGGATGACAAAAATGCATATTTCGCGGATGGATTTCAACTCTTTTTTTGTAAGAGAAAAACTGTTTCGAAGCAAGAATATTTTTAAACAGTATATAGCTTTTGACATCCACCGTGCGTGATGGTACGCTCCCGGTGGATGAAATTGAATCTTAAATGTAGTTGAACCGAGGAAAATTAGCGAAAGTTCCAAAAATTCTTTATAATCATATCGAGGTTGAACCGTATTCAACTGATGTTGTAGAAAAACAGTGATTCTTTCAACTTCATTATGCGGAATAATGTTTTTTATTTTTTCATCACTTAATCCAGTTTCAAATTCTGTTGTATTAATTTTATTCCACTCATCTCTGAATCTTTTGAATAGCGGAACAACTGGACCAGTTGTAGGTGGCATTTTCTTATCAAAAACGCTTTTCAATATGATTTCGAAAATATGGTGCCTGCATGGTAAAAAGAGGATGTTTGTTTCTAAAAGTTTTTCCAATAAAAAAGCAGCACCATTTAAAGAACCCAAGTTACTCGCTGTTGTGTCACAACATAGAGCTTTTACATAATGTGAAAGACCCCAATCTTGCAAAACGTCCATAATTGCATCAGCTTGTGTTTTTCCTTTTCCGTTCTCTAAAGCTGGTATACCCAAAAGCTTTTCCATTGTACCATTGGATACAACGACTGGCAACCTGTCAACTACTTCATCGCGTTTCATCAAACTTGGAAGAAGTTTTCCATCCCAGTGCAAAACAAGACGATCTAATTTTGTATCCTTAAAAACATTCTTTATATTTATAGCTCTTGCTGTACGCAATCTTTCGCGGTATCGCTGGATAGATGTTCGATTGATAATCAATGAGTCTGTATCTACTTGAAGTGCTTGCGCCACAGCAGCGATGAGCTGAACACATTTTCTATCGCTTAACTTACAAGCGTCAAGGACAGCAACTAGTTTATCGTTGAGCACATTAATAGTTCCCCTAAATTTTTTGCTTTTTTTCGCTTTTGGCGAATTGTTTCCTGCAGTTGTTAGGTCTGAGTTTGACAAGCGTTCAATAATGTCATCTTCGTAACTATCCAGAATAACGTTAGAATATGAGCCAACACTTCCTTGACTGAGGACGCTTATACTCTGAGTTAATTCTTCCTCACTGGACATCAATTCCACAGTTCGATCTAAAATAAGTTTCAACATTACACCAGAATCTGCTAGTTTGAGAACATAGATTTGAAAATAATTCTAACAATTGAAAAAATTAATAATGTAAAAAAAATAAAGTTATGTATGTAACATTAACAAATCCGTAACGTTGTTCATAAGTGAACAATAAACATACCAAACATTTCTTTTTCTTGTTCACTTCGGATTAGTTGCTTCAAGGAAACTATTTCTTTTTCAGGAACTTGAATGTCAAGACTAATATCTTGAATATTACCAGGGCGGCCATATGTTCGTTGATTGAGTAAAAATTGTTTCCTTTTATCTTCAATGCCATCCAATACATCTCTGTGTGCGATGTCAAACAAGCCATCAAGTTCAGTAGAAAAATCAATTTCTTTTTGCTGGTTAAAACGTTTTCCTCGATTTTTTTGAATTGCACGCCATTTATCATGTAATTTTTGTATTTTCTCAATACACCGTGTTTCCGATTGTGTTCGCAGGCCAGCCTTTTCCCAAAATACGAAGACTTGTTTCAGAACAACTTTAATGCTTTCATTCAGATCCAGAAGTTTGATTCTTGTATTACAAAACAGAACCTTCAGTACTTCCCGAATTGATGGCAATTTATCCCCTAAAATTTCGTTTTCGACATTTCCAACTAAAAAAATATTGGTGTCTGATTCTGGCTCGTGTGACATTTTTGCGGTGTAAAGATTATCTGCCAAGAAAACAACATTCATATTATTGTATAATTTTCGCAATATTTATGTTTATTTGTTATATTTCGTTCTTCTTATAATACTTACTGGTATGAAATTTATTAAAATTTAATGCTGCACGTTTCCACTGATGACTTTGTTTTAATAAGTATTCCTAAAATCAGAATAAAGAGAAAAATTAATTAATTACATGTATACTAGATAATACCGACGCGCTATTCGGGACACAATAATTCAAATCATAAATCATGACTTATAAATAATCGTTCGTAAGAAACGGGAACTCCTATTTTATATTAAGCAAAATGAATTAAGAGGAAGTGAAGCGTCATCATTTTCACGAATAGAGTTTCTGTTTAATTTATACTATTATTAAAAATTATTTTGCAATTCGGGGAACACAGCGTACTTACAAATTCATGGGATAAAATTTGTTAAAATTGGTAATTTCTAGTTTTGTGACATTTGTAATTCAATATATTTAGTAAATGATTTCATAATTTATTATAAAAGGGTTAAAACGTTTAAAGAGTATTTGTTTTAGTATCATATAAGAGAATACAAACGACAAAAATTAAAATTTAACACAATTTAATTGATACTTAATGGAGTTTGCGTTTTCTTTTTTCTGGTTATCTTTTAAAAATAATTTTCGTTTAATTAATGTAACGAGTTCTGAATTAATTGATATATAATGGATGTATGTAGATGATAAAAGATAATAACAATAATTATATGACAGAAATCAATGCCTATATCGTAAGACGTAACACATTATAAAGACAAAATGTTGCAAAATACAAATTTCCAATGTTTTATGTTCCAGTGTTGTATGTTCCTAGGTACATAATAGTATATTACGTCCGAGAGCGCTACTGCGCCGAAGACTGTACGATATTTTATAGCACCGTGGAGCGCGCCGAAAGTGGAACTTACGCTCCCAGGGACTTGAGGACGCTAGAGTGCGTAGCCCGAGAGCGATCTTACGGCCCGTGGCAAGTAGTAGTTCCACTTTCGGCCGCTCTCGCGGTGCTGTAAATAATTTTACGCGCCTGGGGTAGCGGACAAAAGTGGAACTATCTGTATCTCGGGCCGTAAGCTCCGCTTACGGCTCTCGATGCCAGATAGTCCCACTTACGACCCCTCCCCACGGCCCGTAAAGCATCGTATCGGCCTCGAGCGCAGCAGCGCCCTCGGACGTAATATACTAATTTCAAAAGATTTGATTCCTTATGTCTATTGGATCCTTGCAATCTAATTATTTTAATTTATTGCAGAGAGAATGAAAAGAAGAAAAAAATTGCCGAAGCTGTTGATGATCCAACGGAGGAGGAGGATTAACGAAAAGAATAGTTTTCCGGTATTATATTTATTCGACAAATAAAAATATTCGTTTTCTAAATCATTCTTTATTTACAGCATAACTGTCTGCAAAATTACTTTTAATGTATTACGGTAGTTATTTCACTTAACCATTTGAAAGGTGCGCGCCCGAAATGTACGAGAATGCGCTCATCGTGTACTTTGTACAGAATGCCGTTTGTTATACTTTTTTAATACTTTTGTAACATACTTTTCGGAATTTGTCTAACTATCACTTAAAGTAAATATGAATAAATGACCATTTAAACACTTGTAGTGTTTAAATGATTACGTGCCGAATATGCTCATGCTTAATTCGCGATATTTTTCTTTATTGGACATATTTACGTTTTTTCTTGCTTTAAACACACTCCCCTGGCACAAGAAACCTAGAGTTTCCGATTTAAAAAACTAAGCCAGAAAATTGCAACCGAAATTTCATACGTATATGTGATATTTCACATTTATAATGTGAGATATCATATTTAAATATGATATAATTAATTTAACTCATTGAGCCGTGTAGAAAATTGTGTCTCTTTCTAATACATTTATTCATATATGATTGTTTCATTGTTTTGGAGACGATTGGAGACGATGGTCGGTCAATGGGTTAAGGTGCTTCTTCAAGTCACGATCGGATTGAAGTGCTTTTTTTAGTGTCTTTTTAATTTATGTCTTTAGAAACAATAATTACCACTTGTAACAATAATCACGCAATTCTTTGATAATGGGAGAATAGTTTTATCTACTTGAAGTTAAGTTTGGTGCTAAATTGTAGCCTGACAAACTGAAGTAGTTTTTTTTTCTAAAACAAACTACGAAAAAAAACGACTTCAGTTTGTCAGGCTACAATTTAGCACCAAAATTAACTTCACGTAGATAAAACTATTCTCCCATTATCAAAGAATTGCGTGATTATTGTTACAAGTGGTAATTATTGTTTTTAAAGACATACATTAAAAAGACACTAAAAAAAGCACTTGAATCCGATCGTGACTTGAAGAATCACCTTAACGTCTGAAATCAAACTTTCAGACTTTTCTTTTGCTCTGCAAAAAGTCTGAAATGTCCCAAATATCGGACTTTTTGCAGACGTTCCATAAACTTATTTCAAACCAATTGCGGAGAAATTTCAGAGTTTTTTCCCACTAGGGGAAAAAAATTGTAATTTTTAGAAGAATCATCTCGTTATTTCTTCATCTGTCCATTTCTTTATACTTGAATTGAAATTGTTATCTTAAAGTCCCACTTCCATTGGCATTGACTACTACAGTAGAGGACACCATTCAGTTTTTCAAGTCGAAGATCCTATAGTTCTCTTCTTAATACCGTTGTTTATATTTTGCGATGAAATATCTGTACATTTTGCTCATTTTGTTCCTCCACATCCTCAGCTGACATCTTCCGAATAAAGTCGATAGATAAGCACCCGCAGAAACTGTCTAATAAAGTAATTTGCATATTTTGAATTCAGTACTAGCATCTCGATGTTAGGACACTTTTATCCAGGCGAAAATGTAGTATGCAAATTTTCAATAAAATTAAAATTACTTTTACTTTTTAAATCTGATAATAAAATTAATCCATATATTCATTACGAATCAATCGATCCTGGATCATTTGGTAAGCGTTTCCCATCAGTTTTTAGCAACTTATCACCATCGTGCAAAGCCACCTCAACTGGATTCCGTGCGGAACTTATCCCATTTGTCAAAGTGTAGATGAAATCAGAAACTGGCATCTCTTCTTCATTTTTGGCTTCTTTGACTTCCTGTTAAAAAATTCAATTTAATAGTATCTTCATTAACAAGAGCTGTGATGAAAAGGTCATGCAAAATGTATTACAAAATGCTCTTAGGGTGAATTAAAATATGTATAAACATCATGTTTGTTTATTTTAATGTATGTTAGCTACACGAATCGTGCAAAAACCTCATTTTTGAGCTGATTTTTGAATTATTGACTTTCTAAACTTTGTAAAAATCATTCTAATATCACTGCCTTTGATATATATTACCCTTTTTTGTATAATTTATGAACTCAGTACACCAAGGTTACTAGTAACAAATCTTTATCCCTACCCGCTTTAATAAATTTATTTATGATCGTCTTAATTTTTGGCGACATGCAGTCTCTGCAATATACTGGCAAAGTCGTATCGCTTAACGGAAAGAAGTTACGAACCCTAAAGTGTAGGGGAGACCGGGGCTATTCGGCCAGGATTTTGTCAATTTCAATTTTAACAAA
>JABFPG010000099.1:0-10107 GCA_022817505.1 Dicroscelio sp. ZL-2020 | reverse complement strand
CATTGCCGCATGTCGCCAAAAGTCGCCAAGCATTCGACAGATGTCGCCATTTAAGCGCCAAAGTTCAAAACTGTATAAGCGGTTAATAAAAACACATCTCATTAAAAATGCTATATTTTATTGAATAAACTGATGAAATATATTATATTTTAAACATTAATCTATAAAACTCTAAAACAAAATAAGCTTTCTTATATGATTAGCATCGAAATCACAATTATACCCCTGCAGTAAATAACAATCATGCATTAAACTTCGTTCAGTATCGAAAATACGGATTCATTATCTTCGTTGCTTTCGTCCGTCGCTTTTTTAGCGTACATGATTTTCGAGGTGAATTTTGCGAGCATCTCTTTCGAGGGCGAAAATTTCGCACAACAGTTGTCTTTAACTTGTAAAGTGAGGCGAATACGTAAAAGTGCATCCAGCAGAGTGAACGCAATCTTATTCCGGGCCTTATTTTTCACCGCGTTCATTACAGAGAACGCTCTTTCCACAACTGCGTTGCTTGTAGGTAAGCACAGCAGATCTAAGCACAACGTCGCTAATTCGCGAAAAACGTAACGCCCGCCGGCGTCTGTGTAAAAGTACACTCTAGGCCACAAATCATAGCTTGATTTGACGCTACAGTCTTCCACCCACGTAACATGTAGCAATTTAGTGTATTGGTTTTCGATTTGGCCCAGAGTGGAAGAAGTTTTATCTTGTAGAACGGCAGCTCGTTTAACGCTGGACGGGTTTGGCTCAAACATACGGCTGGGGACAAAAATTTGAGTTTGCTAATCACGTCCAAATGTTGGGGCACTCTTTTTGCGATTTCAGAGCACAACTTTTTTAAGTAGCTGAATGCTCGCAGTTCCAAATTACGCTTCTGTTCTGCCGTAACATTACAGGATCGTAGCTCTCTGTAATATTCGGCCCCGAAGTCTACCCTATCCACTGGTAAGAAAGCCAAGTCGTTGTCGACAGCCTCGATTAGTTCTCGCGTGTTACTGTTAACGAACGTTGGCTTTAGTACCTTGCTACCGAGCAGTTTCAACAAACACACTAAATCATCATGAGCTCGACCCATATCGATATTATCGCCTTGAAACAATAAATTAATATTATTTACTTCAGCTAAAACCGGTTTCAAAAACACGAAATAAAGATAGTTAGTGTCATCATGCAGCATCTCGTTCACGATTCGCAAAGTGTAGCATCGTTTCTTCTGTACTATATGATTGAAGTGCGTCTTCAGCTCCAACCACTGTTCTAAAATGACCTTAACCGCGTTGTACCTGGCCAGCCACCTTGTTGTCGAGAGTTGAACAAAGTTGCGGAATTCTCGCGAATCTTCGCCGGTGTTGATGAGGTTGAAGAGCTTTTGGTACTCTATCTTTCGATTAGAGCTATTGCTAAACCAATTGTACACTTCTTTGCACAAGAACTCTACAGACGACGGTAAAGCTTCAGAGGCGCTCGAGCTGGCGTTATTTAATGAGTGGCAAATACACTTGATCAGAATTAGATCCGGGCAGTCTTTTTTCAACAATGTATACAGCGAATGGTTCTTGCCGCATAATGCGCTTGCTCCATCCGTGCCTAGTCCGATACAGTTGGTTACTGTGATGCCAATAGCCTCCAAAAAATTTTTCAAGCTTTCGTATAGAACATTTGCCGTCCCATTTTCGAGCTCGATCAAACCTATAAACAATAAAATATGTATTACATTTGTTATGAAGTTAATATCGACAGTTGAGACGAAAAAGGGGCTATCTCAGAAAATAGTTCAAAAAGGGGCTATCTCGGAAAATAGTTCAAAAAGGGGCTATCTCGGAAAATAGTTCAAAAAGGGGCTATCTCAGAAAAGAATTCAAAAACGGGCTATCTCAGAAAAGAATTCAAAAAGGGGCTATCTCGCCAGCACATTTTGTTTCTAAAATTTTGTAGTGGTAACACTGTACCGGGAGAAGAATATAGTAGTTAAGATTTAAGAAAAGTAGGAACCGAACCACACGAATTAATGTACCCCAGATGTCAAAAAAAAGAAATCATTGATAAAAAGTAAAGACGAAATACATTTATGTACCGGAGAAATGATTAATTATAATTATTATATATAAAACCACTTTCAGTTATGCTGACTTTATGATGCTATATACACAACAGTTAGGATTTTTCCCAAAAATTATCCTAAGTTTGAAACACAATAATTATACAAAGGTTTTGTAATTTCATTATTATGTAATAAATTTTCCATTAAACCTACTTACCTGAATGATAAAGCAAATTTTATCTAACTATATTTTTTATATAAATTTATATTTTTTATATTTATATTTATATTTTTTATATAAATAAATAAATAATAAATAAATAATTATTAGGGTATGAAAATCCTATTTCTATTATTTAACTTTTGTGAAACAATACAATACTGATTATTTCAACAAAGTTACTTGTATGGATTTACTAAAATTAGGCGCAGAACAAAATCATTAGTAGCCATTAGAAGGACTTGGCTGGTGTGCGCGTGCGTGAGTGGACGTGTGTTACGCGGCTCTTATTTCTAAGCGTTAATTTTGTAGTTAAATTGCGTTCAAATTGTATCGAGTAAATTGGAAAGAGGGTGGAAAGTGATAAGGAATAGTGTACGAAAAGAGATTTGGCTATCGGAGCGTAGGTTAGTCAAGAAAGTTGAGAAAAGAAAACCGGTGAGTTTTTGAGGTTAGGATGGCGAGTAGAGGCGGGAGGACGGGAGGTTTGTTGCAACCGAAATTGACGGGAGGTTTGTCGCAATCGAAATTGAAAGTGTCGAGAGAGGAAAAAAGGTGACATTTGAGAATTGCGAGGTCGACTTACAAAAGGAGAAAGAGGAAATAAAAGCGTTGAAAAAAGAGGTGAGAGAGGAACTGGAGAAGATAACTAAGGAAAGGGTTAAGCTTGAAAAGTTAAGAGAGGAAAGGAAGTTGAAAGAAAAAATGATGGATTTGAGACTGGAGGAAATAGAGGAAAAGATGAGAAATTTGGAAAAATTAATTTTGGAAAGACAAGAAATCGGCTCGGTATCAGAGGGTAGCGACATCTATGGGTCGAGGGCGTTATCGATGGCGGGTCGGTCGGTAAGCTATCAGGGGTCGTTGGCAAGCCTAGCGAGCGGTTTGAGTGAGAGAGAAGTGGGAAAGTTGAAAAGAATGGTAGTAAAACAAGAGAGAAATGAGCGAAAGAACAATGTGATAATTAGAGGATTTAATACTGAGAAAGAAATAACCAAGGAGGAGGTTATGCAATGGATAGTCCAAAAGTTAGGTGTCGAAGCGAAAGTAATTAATGTGCGCGTGAGTGGGGCCGTTTTAATTGTGAAAATTGATAGTGAAGAAGAGAAAAACGAAATAATGAAAAAAAGATGCAATTAAAGGGGTCTAAATTTTACATTGACAGCGATCTAACATGGGAGGAGAGAAAGGTACAGGAGAAAATTGTTAAATGGGCAAAATAAAAAAGAGAGAAGGATATAGAGGTTAAGGTAGGTCTAGGAAAAGTTTGGGTGGATGGAAAGTGGAATTTTTGGGAAGACGTGGAAAAAAATGAGAAAGGGGAAAGAAAAGATAAGGAACAAGCGAAGGTGGATGAAGGGAAGAGAGGGGAAGCGAGAAATTTCGATTAGACCAGGAATGGAATATGGAAGAGAAGAATGAGAATGAAAGAAAATTGAATGATATGGTAGTAAAGGGAGAAATTAAATTTCATTTTTGGAACGTAGCAGGGATTGGAAGGAAAGATACGGATTTCTGGAAATATGTGGAAAGGTATGATTTTATTAGCTTATCGGAAACGTGGATAGAAAGGAAAGCGTGGGAAAGGTTAAACACAGTTATGAACGTTAATTTTATTTGGGAATGTAGTTTTGCGGAAAGAGACAACCAAAAAGGTAGGGCTAAAGGAGGTTTTATTATTGGTATAAGGAAAGATAAATTCGGAAAGAATAGTATTTTAAAATGTAAGGAAAGATCTACAGCTATTTTATCAAAAATATTGCATAATGGAAAGGTGCTTAACGTGTGGTCAATTTATAATAATGGAAAGCTAAGAAATATTTTATACATATTAGAAGAGGAGATTAATTTTGAAGAAGAGGAACATTTGATTATTGGAGGGGATTTTAACATTAGAGTAGGAGAATTAGGAAAGATAATAAATAGAAACTTAGACCAGGAAGAAGTCTGCAGGGTTAGAAAAGACAAAACTATTAGTAATGAAGGTAGAGACTTTATAAAGTTAATTGAAAATAAAGGATGGTTTATGTTAAATGGATGCGTAGAGGGGGATTGGGCAGGAGAATTTACATATTTAGGTGCTAGAGGAAATTCGGTCATCGACTATGTTATTGTAAATGAAAGAGTGTACGAGAACCTTGTAAAACTTAGCATAGGTGACATGGTGGACTCGGATCACGCCCCACTCGAGCTACATCTGGAAAATGAAGAAGAAGAAGAAGAGAACGAGGGAAGAATAGGAAATAATGAAGATAGGGTAGAAGAAAAGTCCGTGTTGGATTGGTCTGGGGAGGCAAGGGCTGTGTACAGGCATAAAACCGATATTCGTGATGCTGATGAAGAAGATGTGTGGGAAGGAAATTCGGAAAGAAGATGGAATAAGCTGAAGAAGTTAGTAATGGAAAGTTTGACAAGGAAAGTAGTGAAGATGAAGAAATATAAGCTAGGCAGGAAGTATTGGTGGGACAGGAGCTGTACTAGACAAAAGAGGAAAGTTAAAAGGCTATTCAGAAGGTGGAGAAAAGGAAAGGCTGAAAAAGAAGACTACCTAAAGGAAAAGAAAAAGATGACAGATTTATTTTCGATGAAAGAAAAGGAAAGGCGAAAAGAAGAAGAGGTGGAATTGAGGAGTGTGAAAAGAGAGAGAGAAGTTTGGAGTTTTCTGAACAAAAGAAGAAAAAGGAAAGTAATAATGAAGAACAAAATCGGTGAAGAAAATTGGGTACATCATTTTATGAATCTACTGGAGGGCAGTGAAACAAAAGTTATAGAAGAAAAAAGAATATCGGAAAGAGATAACTTGGCAATAATCACGGAAGGAGAGATGGAATCAGTTTTGAAGACATTAAAAAGGAAGAAGGCAGGTGGTGCAGATGGGATTCCAAATGAAGCCTGGATATACAGCGGAAAGAAAGTGAGGAAAGAACTTCAAAATCTTCTGAATGAGGTGTGGAAAGGGGGAGGAGTTCCAGCGGATTGGAGAGTCAGTATCGTGGTGCCACTTTACAAGAAAGGTGATAGGAATGAAGCGGCAAACTATAGGGGCATCTCGCTTCTTCCCACATCGTATAAAGTGTATGCGGAAATATTGAGAAAAAGATTGGTAAAAGAGGTAGAGGAGAAGAAAATCGTTCCAGAGAACCAGGCAGGTTTCAGAAAAGGCAGATCGACGTTAGATAACATATATGTGCTGAATCACTTAGCACAGGGAGCTGTAGCGAGGAAAGGGGAGTGTCTGTACGCAGTGTTTGTCGACTTGAGGGCTGCATTCGACACGGTGAATAGGAAAAAGCTATGGGAAATCATGGAAAGTCAAGGAATTTCAAGAGGTCTAATCGCCAGGATTAAGGAGCTATATGAAGAGACTATAGTAAAAATAAGGACAGAACCGAACTGCACGTCGAGGGAATTCTGGACTACAAAGGGAGTGAGACAGGGGTGTGCGTTGAGTCCACTTCTGTTTAATTTGTATACAGCAAGTTTAGAACAAGAATTATGTAAAAGAGGGATAGGTGGTGTAAAAATAAATAGTAGACATTGTTGGTCCTTAGCATACGCGGATGACATTGTGTTACTTGCAAAAAACAGAGAAGCGACGTTAGATATGTTGGGAACTCTGCGCAAATTTTTAGATGTACGCAACCTAGAACTAAATACCGATAAAACGAAAGTTTTAGTGTTCAATAATAATAAGAAAAGGAAAGCGGAAAAATGGGAATGGAAAGGAAAAGCAATGGAAGAGGTGAATAGGTTTAATTACTTAGGTTTTATTTTTGAGAAAAGAGGAAAGTATGATGAACATATTAGGGAATTATATAGGAAAGGAAGGGTTGCAGCTAGGTTAACGTGGGGGCTAGGAGAAAGATATTGCAGGGGAGATTTTAGAAGAAGAATATGGATGTGCGAATACTTAGTAGAAAGTGTAATGTCTTATGGAGTAGAAATATGGGGGTGGAAAGAATATAGCTTATTAGAAAAAGTAAAGTTAGATTATATGAGATGGATTTTAAAATTGAATTTTGAAACACCTAGATACTTAATTACGAGGGAAACATGTATGGAAAAATTAAAGATTAAATGGGGGTTGCGAACGATAGAATTTGAACAAAAAATTGCAAAAATGAATGATTTGAGGTTCATAAAAGAATGTTGGAAAGAAAAAAGGAAAGGTGAAATTAAAGAGAGGTACAGCGAAGAAAGGGAAAGATATTTTAGAGAGAAAGGTTGGAGTTTAAAGGAAGCGGAAAGATTGTTGGAAAGTGACGTAAATTTTGAAGTAAAAGTGAGAGAGATAGAAAGAGACTTACAGCGACAGTTAGAAGGAAATAGAATTAGAGAAGCGAAGTATTGTAATAGATATAAATACATTGAACCAGTTTGTGTACCTGAATATTTAAATAAAGAGATAATAGGAGACTCAATAAGTGTGATAGCAAAAGCGAGATTAGACAATTTTGAAAACATTAATAAATATTGGTTAAAGGAATCCGCTAGAGTGTGTGTGTTCTGTAAAAATGTTAGGGATAGTTTAGTACATTATGTAGAGAATTGTAAAGTAGCGAAAGATTGGTTTTGTAATGTCGAAGGTATAGGGAAAGCAAAAATTAAAACATTGTTAAGCGAATCGGCCAACTTAGAACAGTTAAAAGCATTGAGAAAACTATGGGCGGAAAGAAAACGACGGGAAAAGGAACAACGTGTAACATAGCTGTAATAATTTGTGATATTTAGATATAATCTGTGATATTAGTGAGTAAGTTTTAAATGTATAGTTATTTGAAGATAGGAAAGAGTGGAAAGAATGAGTGTGAAGTATCATGTAAAGCCAAGTCCATTTCTGGGTATTGTACAAATACTGAAATTAATAAATTATATATATACAGTACCGGCAGAAAGTTCGTGAACACACTTGTAATGTAATGGTCAAATATACATTGGTATAACTTTGGTTCTATACATTACAAACAATTTTTAAATGTTGCATCTGAAAGCTTATACAATAAGCTTTCAAAAGATATAAAACATGTTAAAAAATATTATGTTTTGTTTAAGTTATTTAATTTTTTTCAAACGTCAATTTTAACGAATTTTAGTGTTTTTTAAATTGCAAATTTTGAGAGCCGTTAACTTAAAGTAGGTGTGTGAAGGTGTCTACATGATAGAGTGAACATTAATCTATAACCCAGTATTTTTGTTTTGATTTAAAACATCATATTAACAAAGTTATAAACATTTTTACATTTATTCGTACAACACGGCCTAACAGCGGCATGCATGAGAAGGCAGAAAGTTCGTGAACATTACAATATTTTCTTCGATTTGGTGAAAATAACTTTATTATGTTATAAATTATCCAACTATTAATAATTGTATACATTATTTACATAAATTATTGTATAAACATATTATTATAATAATTTATTATAATTAATATATAATTTTGATATGAACACAATTCTAAGAAAACAATATATCTCGAAGAAATTTATAAATTAAGTCAATGTAACGGACAATAAATTACAAGAATAATAAATATAAAAATGCAAATTTTATATTCATCACAATTTGTGATGAATATAATGTATTGTTTTCTTAGAATTGTCAATATATTGTTCCCGCCTATTGATTTCGATATAAATCCATATGGATTTATATGGATTTACGTTAAATATATATGGATCCACATGAATTCATATAGGATTCATTTAGGATTCTTGTGAGCCCATGTGAATATATGTAAATCCATATAAATCCTACATGGATGTATATGAATCCAGGTAGTGAAATGAAACAGTTTTCATATGGATCCATGTAGATTTCAGATGAATCCCATACGGATCTATGTTAGTTTTACATGAATTATATGATCCCATGTAGATTTCATATGGAGCAATACGAAACCACATAGATCAGTTCGAAAAGTTAACAAAAAATTAAAAACTGACGAGGAATTGAACACACGTTCCGCAGCGCCGAATTTTATTTATTTATTTTTTTTTGAAAACAAGTTTTTATTGGAAAAAGAAATACATGTTTTGTTGTACATTATGTTACAAAAACTGCAGAAAAAACCATATAATGTGTTTATGTGATAAGACGAGTTTTGTATGTTTGGATACAATATTTTCGTGTACCGTGTTGTGGATTTATGCGCTATAGTTGTGCATGTAGAATAAGGTATGATGGAACCTTAACGCTGTTTATAGAACTAAGGACTAGAAATTTTATTTAAAACTAGATCGCAGATGACGTAAAAAGAAGGGACAGTAGAGAGAAAAGAAAAAAAAGTAACATACAATATACTCTATAAATAAATAAAAATATGTCGTTATTGACTCTATCCGTTGCGATTATATGATTTCTGGTTAATTTAAGGATAAAGTTATCGATTCTAGGGATTTTAGCGGCCTTGTAAATATAATTATTCGAGTAATAGCGCGTATAATCAGACTCGGGTGTTCAGTATTTACCTAAACAGGCGCGTAAGCAAGATCTTTCAAAGCTTCTAAGCTTTTCCATGACTGAAGGACTAGCATTATACCATATGGGGCACGCATAGGTCAAGATGGGACGAACCAACAGCATGTAACACATGACCTTGATTTTTGGGTCCAGATATTTAGAGTGGAAAAGCCTAGAGGCATTGAAGAAGGCTTTTTTACCTTTTTCTAGACTAATATATACATGACTATTAAGTTTTAATTTATAATCCATATGCAGACCGAGATATTTAACAATATCCTTGTGCGGTATAAATTGATCCGAATTAGTGTCTTTGATTACAAAGTCCTTCCAAACGTTTTGGAATTGCTTGTGTAATTGGTGCATATTGGGACGGAATAATATTGTTTCGCATTTAGATATATTAATTTTTTGTTTCCATGTATTATAATAATTGTTAACTTTATTAAAAGCGGTTACGAGTTTTTCCTGTACTGTATACATATTCCTATTCGAGATGTACAAAATTAAGTCATCCGCAAACTGAATTGCTTTAATGCCGTGATCGTCATTGTCATTAAAATCAAATGAACGCAAGAGGTCGCTAATATAAAAGTTAAACAGTATTGGCGCATTAACCGTTCCCTGTTGTAAACCATTGTCCATGTCAAATACCAATGTGGAGTTAATCTTGCCGTCGCTAATAAAAAATTTTCTATTACGAAGTATGCTCCACAAGAGCTTCACAAGGTGAGGAGGACACTGCTTCCGGTCCAGCTTGTAGAAAAGACCGTCCAACCAGACGGTGTCAAAAGCCTTTTCAATGTCGATTAAGCAAGCACCGGTAAATTCGTACCGATTCAGGGCCTCAACGATATCGGAGGTAAGTTTCCCAGCGGCATGCACCGTGGAGTGACCAAAACGGAACCCGAACTGTTGACTAGGAATAATGTTCTGTGTATCACAACATTTTAGAATTCTCGTGTTAATAACAATCTCAAACAGCTTGCTTATGTTCGGCAACAGACTTATCGGTCGGTAACTTGAGGGTAACGTTTCATCTTTTCCCTTTTTTTTGATAGCGACCACTTTAGCGATTTTCCAAGAATGAGGGAAGTAGTTGTTGTTCAATAGGTTGTTAAATAATGTCACATAGTTTGTTATGAATCTGCACGGTATATGTTTAAGTAATATGTTGGGAATTCTGTCGTGTCCCGACGATTTTTTATTATTTAGATTACGTATATAGGTGGATACTTCATCATGGTTACAAAAGTAGTCCCCCTAGCAGAAATTGATCGGCTGTAATACGGATGTAACGCCGGGCATTGGTATGGGCACTATCAGGTACCGTTACCCTATCCGGTCCATACCCATGCCCGCCGTTCCATCCGTATTACACCACATC
>JABFPG010000098.1:0-10120 GCA_022817505.1 Dicroscelio sp. ZL-2020 | reverse complement strand
AGTTTTACTCGATTATTGCATAAAACACGAGTTTGGCAGAATTACTCGATAGATCCAACCTACCTTGTGCACTGAACATGCCATTAGTTTCCCTTAGGGCTACCAGCCCCCATACCCCATTAGTTCCCCGAAGGGCTACCAACTTCAAACTTGAAATCATTTTTCCGAGTTGAGTACGATATTTTTCCTTACGAGAAAAGAAAACATGTTGGTATTTTGAAACAATGAAAATAGCCGAAGGCGAGTATTGCCAACATATTTTCTTTTTGAGTGAGGAAAATATATTTTTTAATACCTGCACCGAAAATACCACCTTTCGTCCCTATCAATAGAGCCGAAAGTGAGATATTTCTGACCAATTAGTACTTTGGATCCCTAGGGAACCAAAACTCATTGTTGATTCGAAAAGCGGGATCCAAAGTACTTTTCTTCCCGCCCTAGAAAATTCTCAAAAACAAGTCTCTGAATGTTTCTGCAAATTTACAATATACAGTTCTGGAATATATTTTACTCAAGGTGGTTTTTCGGTGCAGGTACTAAAAAAATACAGTGTGCAACAAGGGACGAAAGTGGCGTTTTTCCAACTCCGCACTCGTCGCAAAAACGCCACTTTCGTCCCTAATTGCACAATATACTATTAAAATATATAAATATCTAATGACTAACTTTTTGTTCTGTTAAATTGTTGGTATCATCTGATTCTACCTCTAAATCGCTTGGCGGGAACTTATGTCGTGCAATTCGTTTTGTAGGTTTTTCTTCCAATTGCCCTTTATTATCTAGAAATCAAGGTTTTTACAATACAGTATATCCTCGATAGGCAGTCTTTACATAAACAACTTCCCGCATGGAAAAGATTTTTGGCAACAGCTTTGGGCAAAGTTTGGCGAGACCTCGGTATACTTGGCAAAACTTTGGCAACAGTTCGGCGGAACTTCAGCTTATAAATGCTTATAAGCCAAGCTTTATCCAAGTTTATCCCAAGTTCTATCCATAGATCTTTTCCGCGTGGATTACACAAACTTTACATCAACGAGATTTCTCAGTGCACTAAAGTATTATTTTATCAAAAATAGGTTTTTGTCTAATAATCAAGAGTAATTTCGTCCTCTCAAGTTAGGATGTGTAGGGGAGACTCAGAACGCTTAAGCACTTTTAATGTATTTAATTAATTGTTAGAAAAGTTATCAATATTTCCCGAAGGTTTATCAACGACAATGCTATAGAAACAATCAAAAACACACAGGGATTTTTTATACTGTTGTATACTTTCTGTTTGTTAGGAGAAATGATAAAAACGTGCAGACATAAATTTTAGGTCAAACGTCCTACATTGCAGGACGTTGGGGCAAATCCGATTTGTACAAGGTTGTTTTCTTCAAAAAACATAATATGTTCATAATAATTATCTAATTTTAGTTGAATAATTATATATTTTGTGACAAAATGTACATTTAAAAATTATTTTTCTACTATTTTTGCAATTACATACTATATTCTTGATTTAATTTATAGCTTAAGGTGATTCTTCAAGCTTAACTTGTTTACAAAAACGGTGTCCGTTACCCAGCCAAAATTTGACATAATTTCCAAATAAAAAATATATCACATCGATTTTTAAAATCTAAACAATGATGATATATGTTTTAATCCAAAATTATGGCAAATTTAGGCTCTGTAACACACCGCATTTCCATAAACAAATCGGACTTGAAGAATCACTTTATACTGTATAATTGCAACAAATAAAACAAGAGAAATTGATTTAAATGGGTAATAATTAAATTTAGACATGCTGTATTATTTTATAAGCGAGTTCCCTAACGCCCTACATGATCACTTTTAGAATAAACAATAAAAATAAAAAATATAACAATATTTAGATGAATTTTCCTCAAATTCAATGATTTTTGTTATAAGTATGCATTGTTTACAAGAAATTTAAAAATGTAATATAATTTTTAGTTGATAATAATAAATATAATTTGTAGTATAAATTGTTATTGTATTGGCCACTGCCATAGTTAAGGTGATTTGTCGTAAAATTTTTCAGTAAAGTGAGTTCAGTTGGATGATACACTTTATAACAGAATTAAACCAAAATTGTTGAAAACATTCTCAGTACTTTTACTATATTTAGGACTCTTTTTGTGAAATTCGTACGATTATGTAAA
Source organism: Dicroscelio sp. ZL-2020 (assembly GCA_022817505.1). NCBI lineage: Eukaryota > Metazoa > Arthropoda > Insecta > Hymenoptera > Scelionidae > Dicroscelio > Dicroscelio sp. ZL-2020. The sequence continues at coordinate 7,946 of JABFPG010000098.1, read as the reverse complement.
TGAACTCATTTTTTGAGATAGGCAGGTATTTTTTATAATTAATACTTGTCCACCACGAAAACGATTGTCGGTACTAAATAAAAAATAAACCGTATCTAAAGGAAGAAATATTATACAGTGAAACCTATAACGAGGCCTGTATGTCTATCCTTTTTACTCATAAAAATACATTTAATGACAAAGATACAAATACAGGACTCATTACCAGTTGCACTGTACCTGTGAAATCTTCCAAAGTTAGAAAGTTGTCTGACAAATAATGCAACAGCATCTACAGGTGTTTTGGCAAATTTGGTTTAATCATGATAAGCAGAGACATGAATAAATAAAATCTTTGTTTGCAATTTTATTTGCAAAAAAATGTTCCATGCAATAATCAATAGTTTCTAATATTAACATCTTAAAATGTTTCTAAGCTTGATAGTTATGTCTTTTTCAACTTTAAATAAATCAGAACCAAATACCATTATTTATTGCTCTGAATTTTTTAATACATATTGATTATTAATGATTAGTTTTTTCATAGTCTGAGTGAAAATTTATGCATTCTTGTATAAATATAAACTGTACAGCGAAAGCAGCTAATAAAAAAATCATAAGATAAACAATATATCAATCTTGTTATAATCATTATAATATAATGTATTAAATAATAGTTTTATTTATATAAAACACCTGATTTAAATCTAATGAATTTATTTTTATTTTTTTAAATCCGATAGAAATTATATTGAAATAAAAACAGAATATGACATCTATTTTTCTGTCAATATAATTATACGTCATTCCATGTCAAAATTGAAATGCTGAAATATGGATGGTGTTGATTAGATAGAAGGCAATAACAAAAAAATAATGTGTTAAAATACTCAAAATAAAAATGTAGATAAAACTTACCCGATCGTCCATCAACTGTGCCTTTGTATAAATCTCCTTCATATTCCAAAGTGAAGAGTTCCTTGTTTGAATACGATTTGGAAACGTCATCTCCAATATTTTTTATTTTGCTGCTAAGTATGATTGCACTTTTTTTCAAACGTGGAATGTATACTTTCGAAAACATGCTTGAAAAAATAATTTTTAAATCATTAAAATTATTCAAGTTATCAAGCTATTTATTTGCTTCAATGATCAACATATCACCATAAAAATGTATTTTTATTGCAAAAAGAAAATAGATCAATCAATGAGCCACATATATACATTTTTTATAGAATGATGACATGTATTTTAAAAGGTATAACTAAAACACGCTTTTTAAAGAATATATTGCAACTTAAATATACATATATAAATAAATGAATCAGATTTTTAAAGGCACATATAAATACAACTTCCATAAGATATGTAACTATAAAAATATCTAATTTACACTAGAACATCTGAATAGTCTGATAATTCTATCCATTTTAATTTATAAGATCTTCTAAAGACTGAAAAAGACACATATGTATGAACTATTCTTAAGTTTTACTATACCTATATACGTACGTTACGCCCATGAAAAATAGTAAATATATATATATTATTTATTACAGAATTAATACTTTAGGTTAAAAAATCCTTTATTTTATAAACAACTTTTATAGTTTGTAAATATTTTTATTTTTTATTTTTAGGTCCATTTCCAATAAAATATTACTTATGTATCATAAAATTTTAAAATAATTGTACAACTTACATAATAATATAAAATTTTCTGAATTATTTAGATGTTTATGTTAACAACATAAATATATTAAACACAATTCTGTGTATTCATTAAATGAGAAAAAGATTTATATGTGATATAATTTTGATTATTTAATTTTTATATTGAACAAAGAAAACAACATTTTAAAATCATTTACGTAATTTGAGGACATATTTTTTTAATGTTTGATGTATTTATTTAATTGCATTAGGAATTTCCACTTTACATATTATTAATATCGCATTCATGTAGCATTCCGAGAAAATATTAATAAAGTATAAACAATACAGTCCACGTACGTGCATCCTTTATTTCAATATATATTCTGAATGTCAAATGAACGCGTTATAACTATTTGCATTTATTTTGCAAAGTTTATGAAAAACTATAAACACATTAAAGAGGATAATAATATAAAAAGTAAAAGAAATTTTTAAAAATCCCACTTATGAAAGGAAACATTCAACTAAGAAAATAATTTTGTAATAAAAATTGTTATTGGAAAATTATTGTTTGTTAATCGTTCATTGTTATTGTTTCGAATAACCATGAAATAAAAGCAAGTGAAATATAAACAAAATGTGATTTATTACCTTAAAATTCATATAATGTATATTAATTGCAGAAAACAATTTTTATTTCTTCTATTGTGAGTACCACGCAATAATATGTAATATATTTAATATTCTTCTTTAGTCCATATCTCTTTGTTTTGTTGATTACTTCTCGAACTTGATTGATCACGTTCAAAACAGAGGACACAATTGTTTTGGAAAGAGGTGCGCGCACACGCGCGCCAATTCAGAGTTGCACACAGCCGTTATGGCATGAAAATATCCCTATGACAAGTTATCCCTATAACCTTGCCCACAAATCCAGCTGGAGCCAAGCTGCGACAGATTACACAAACTGGCTGAAGTGTCCGAGTACAGCATACGTCGCACATGCGCAGTGCGACGTGAGCTTAAACCGCGAGCGCAACAATAACAGATGGTCAAACGTGGGCCCGGATTTCGCCGGCCGGGTATTGTGTACGAAAACTTCAAATAGCTTTAGAGTGTGTTGATAAGAACAACGTGGTATAAACTGTTTTACGGTGATTGTTCACGTCTGCAGACCGGAGATCGTATCTATCTTAGGTGATATATTAGTTACCATAAGCGCATAAAACGCGGGACAAAAATACAACCATATTAGTGAATAACATTTATTGAATGATATATCAATCTGAATATTAATATAGATACTTCAGATTGATACTTAATTCGTTGAATTCTATGCACTAATCTGGTTGTATTTTTGTCCCGCGTTTTATGCTCTTATCATACTGATATATGACATTAATTTATAATTTCAATCATAATATTTACCACTTTTAAATTAGCAACGTCAATTCATAGATAATGAGAGAAAAATTTCGACAAGAGAAAATCATTTTTAATTTCAATTGTGTTATGTCGATATTTTCAGGAAATAAAACAAGTTCAGTTTGTCAGTCCACAATTCGAAGTATATAATCAACAAAATATATTTAATACTTGATACTCTTTTAAAATTTATCAAAATTTTTCCATTTTTTCACATTTTTTCAAACTAATTGTGAAAATAATGTATGTGTTTACGACCGATTTGACTGACAAAGATTTTACCTGGCGAATTTTGGCGTGAAAATTATATGTTTACTTTATTTTAGCCTTTAAATTATAAAAATTCGCCAGGTAAAATTCTTGTCAGTCAAATCGGTCGTAAATACATACATTGTTGACACAATAATACTAACGTTAACTCGTGACCAGGCGCGCGGTTTTTTTTTAACATTATAAGTCGCGCGGGGTGAGCTACTTACCTCAATTAGTTTTGTTTATAATAAAGGCTGTATGTCAGTTGCGCTAATTGCCCATTTTGAAGGTCATCAAATAAATAATAAATATATATATATTATATGTTATTAACATTATTCATTTTAAATGTCGAAAAATGGACAAAAAGTACATATTTTTCTAAATTGCATATAAATTTTTTTTTTAATGAACATTGTATTTTTGGTATTTTAATCTACTAGATGAGTGAGGCGCGCTGCCTTTGTCTTTGATTTTACTTTCAATGCCTATATATATATATATAAAGCGGGAATTGAATATGTTTATCGAAAATATTAATATATAAGCCAAATCTTTAGAAACATAGCATATATTTTTTGGTTCAGAACAAAACGTTTTTTTTCTTTTCGCAAAAAATTGTTTTATTAACTCATTCCGTCGGATTTCGTTCCCCCACCACTTTTAGGATATCAACTGAACCTTTCAAAGTCTTTTAAATAAAATAAATTTTCAAACCATAAATGGCAGTTCTATAAAGTTTAATACTTGATGTAAGATATTACGTATTTGGTATTGTTATAATTATTAACAATGCGAAGATTTGTAACAAAACGCGACACGTCAAGTCGCGGCGCATCCGGCGGAATGAGTTAAAGGCAGATCAAAACTTGCCTAAAACAGAATAATTGACAAACATGAAACATATTTCGGTTAGCTTCACTTTTCTGTATTTAAATACAATAATAAGGCATGGTTTGGTATATTTTTATGTAAGTTTTGGTATATCTACGTTGTCAATTAAAAATATATTTATAATGTGAATTTAATATATTTTTTCTCAATGTATTTCTTTTTCCAATATTTTAAACTATCTTAAAACAATTGAGTCATTGGGTGGACACACGACTTAAGTGTAATGTAATTCTTATAGGACTTAAGTCGTTTATCCACCTAACGACTCAATAATTTGTTAAGTATTTTAATTAATATTACATTCAGGACCAGATTTACAAATTTTGCGCCCCTAAATATCGGTGTATATTGAAGGGGGGGGGGCACCACAATTTCTGATTACATATTTATAATTTAAGCGAGAAAATTTCAAACGCAAACACTTAAAAATCAAAGTTTCCGAATTAAGCCCCGAATTTGCACATATTTAGCTTTATTTCCTTTATATATAAAATGAATTTAATACCAGTAACTTCGGATGGAAAATGCAAAACAAAGAATTTAAAAGCGTCTTATAACGCTGGTACAAAAAACCTATAGTTTCTGGTTTAAAAAACTAAGCCAGAAAAATGCAACCGAAATTCCGTATTTATATGTGATATCTCACATTTAAAATGTGAGATATCATATTTAAATATGATACAATTAACTTAAGGTGAAACAGAACTCATTTTTAGTACATCTCTCTCACTCTTATGGAATACCATTTATTGGTATCTTTCTCACACTACTGGACAGACCAATCGAATTCTATTTCACCTCAAAATATGAAATTTCATACACATGTGCGAAATTTCGGTTGCATTTTTCTGGCTCAATCTTTTTAAACCAGAAAGTCTAGGTTTTTTGTACCAGGGAAGGTTACCAAAATAATTTACCAAATTCACTTTTTTATTAGTTCGTGAATACTAACGGTGAATAAAGAGAGACAAAAAATATAATTAAAAATTAGAGAGGTAAAATGTTTTTAAGATTTTCGATCACCACATTATTTATGTTAAACAATTTTTTTTTAATTTTTCATATTATAAGCTTTTTTTTGGTCCGATCATCCGTGAATCTCACACACCCGTGAGCCGTGGCGATCGAAAATCTTAAAAACATTTTACTTTTCTAATTTTTAATTACATTTTTTGTCTCTTTTTATTTATCGTTAGTATTCACGAACTAATAAAAAACTGATTTTAGTGAATTATTTTGGTAACCTTATAAGACGGTTTTAACTTCTTTGTCTTGCATTTATTTCCTTTAATTAGTTTTCTTTGTCCATTAGATTTTTTAAATATTTTTTTTGGTAGTATGAACCATTGAAAGCTATAAAAAAATGTATAATAGTTTCTAAAAATTTGTTTAACAAAAAAAACCAAATAATTTACTTCATTGCGAAATTCAAATTGGAATGAAAATGTTCAAAATGAAACTTAGCTAATTGCAGTTAAATTTAGTTAAACTTATTGATGCAAAAAAGATTAAATAAAATAAAATAATAAATTTTTTAATTTAATCCATTTCTTGCCGTTGATGCGTTTTCGCATCATTTTCAAAAATGGTCTTTTTAATTTAATTATAAGAAAACACATATTAAAAATGTTTTCAGCTATTCCAGTCGGTAGAAAAAATCAGAAATTTCATATTTTATATTTAAAAAATAATCTGACGTACTGTGAAGTACGTCTGACGTATCTAATTTTTTTCTCTTTATACGATTTAAAAAACCACTTTTAGAAAGATGTTATTACCTAATTTAATTTTGGAAAACTAAAAATAAAAAATCATTAAAAATATATAATTTTTGAAAACACTTTGAAAACACATACAGTGTCATTTCTGACTTAGATTCTAATAATTAAAATTAATTTGTCAATATAATTTTTCTTTTATTTTAAATAGTTTAAATTAGATCGAATATTGTCAAATGAATTCAAAATTTCAATTTTTAACGTAAAAATATTTAAACTTTAACACTTTAAAGGTGAAAAATTTACTAATACATATACAAGATAGGTTAGAAAGAGATAATGCTATATGTGTCAAATGCGTTGCTATGAAGGATAGAAAGATCTAATACAAAATAAATTTCTCACTCATGCTGATTCGTGCTTTTGCACCTATAATGTGTTAACTTCATGGTGCATTTGGATGACATGATTTGATTTTAATAGTCATAGAGTAGAATCAATTCCACGAAGGTAGTTTAATAAAAACAAATGTAATTGTTGAAATTCGTGTTTCCTCAGAATAAATTTATATATGTTTGTATATAAACAGTATATAATCAGTAAAACGTTACATTTTCTATACTGTTGAATAAAATTGTTCAAATAAAGTAATTGTTATAATAATAACTGTAGAATTAAAAATGCGAAAACCGACGATTAAAACTGTTTTATCTGCTACTTTAGTATTTTTTCTGAGAAATAATAAGCATAAACGAAAAATATTTTGAAATTTACTAAATTAAAACAAATCATTGTTATCTCAATAATTATTCGCCTATTTTTTCTGTTAAATAAAAAGAATCAATTGTTCAAATTACTTATCCCATACGTATGATGTTCTAGTAGAAGAAATTGTGATGAACAATTGAAAGTAAGCGTCGTCGTAGCCGTGCGTGTTAGGTGTATGCGAATTATTGTATGGTTAGGTAAGTCATGTGTTCGATTCCCAACTCTGCGAGATACAACATTTTTAGTGTACAATAAATTGTTAATTGTGTCAAATAGTGTTTATAAAGTCATAAATAATATTCTATATTATGATATACTAGGATATACAGCGCGCTTCGCGCGAGGTTCCTTTTTTTATGTTTCATTTTCTTATTTAAAACATATTTTATTAAAATATTTGGCATTTTATTATATATATTACATACAAAAATCTTACATTTCTATATAATAGATTATATTTATATAATTCAAGTATAATATATATGCCTTTCAGAAAATTATTATAATATGTTTTTATCATACATATATACTTATTGTAATAAATATAGTACACAAATAGTTATTTTTAATTAAATATATAAAACAATTGCAAAATTATTCTATAAAAAACCTATTATGGAATTCGTAAAATGATCTATAAATTATAAGTTAATTACACGATTAATCTTTACATTATATTATAATTTATATGTTTTGAGATTAATTTTGATGATATTTAATGTCTATAAAGTTTCTATAACAATTTTTGCTGTGATATACAACGCACATCAATCCAAATATATTTAAGAATATCAAAAAGTTTTGAAAAAGTCATAAATGGTTACAGATTGAATCTAAATAACGCTCCTCCATCCTAAAGATGATATGAATATGTAATTTCTCATTACATGTTGCAAAAACATTTTCAATAACTCCAAAAATCATTTTAATTAATTTATAATTATAGATTTTATCCAATAATTTAGTCTAGTTTCAAATTTCATTTTTGTCGTTTTAAAACTTTGTTCAGTGTTGCTTGAAAGTGGATTATTATAGAGATTTTTGTCCAAATCCATCAGTTCTTGTGTCACCTCACGAATTGTTTGAAGTTATGGAAAACAATGACGGATCGATGTAAGATATTTATACCTTTTAATGATTTTAATTTCATATTGCACACATCGATGGATTTGGTTATTCTATTTTGTATTTACAATATAATAGTTACAAATTAGGTATTTTAAATTCTTTTTTTTTCGATTTTTGTGATAGATC
>JABFPG010000097.1:0-10128 GCA_022817505.1 Dicroscelio sp. ZL-2020 | reverse complement strand
CTCTTAACTTTATTCTAAATGATAATCATAGAAGTTCAAATTATACAATTTTTTCAGATAACCTCTCTGTTCTTACGGCCTTAAACTCTGTTAGTTCTAATAAAGAAACTCCATCCTATATTATTTGTGAAATAAAATCAAAATACATATCACTGACAAATCTTGATGTAGTTGTCAAATTTGGCTGGATTCCCAGTCATGTGGGCATCCATGGCAATGAAGTTGTTGATGACTTGGCAAAAAAAGCATTGGACTCGCAAAATATTTCTGAACTCAAATTACCGTACTCAGATTTCCTTGAAATTACAAGGAAATATCTAATAGAATCACAAAATAAGTTTATTTTGAACACTAAAGGCAATAAAGGTCAATTCTTTTTTGAAAACTTCTTTGATAATTCAGTTTAAAACCGTGGTATAAACTTCTTTCGGATGATAGAAACTTAATTTGCAACTTATTGAGATTGAGATCCAATCACACAAAAGAGAGTGTTTTCAGAAAAAATATAACTAGTGATGCAATGTGCTCGTGTGACCATCCAAACGAGGATATTTATCATTATTTTTTTGAATGTAATAACTTCTATAAACAAAAAAAAGCTCTTAAAAAGTCATTAAAATATGGTATCCGGATATTTGGCCCAGAGTACTATTTGGCCCAGAGGACATTTTGGCCCAGAGAGCATTTGGCCCAGGATTATTTGGCCCAGAGGTCATTTGGCCCAGAAAAAAATTTTTTTTTGTAATTTTTTAAATTGGATTCCTTTTTATTAATTTTATTTTTTATATTTTTATAATTTGGCTTGCTTTCGGTTTCGCGTTCTGGAGACACAAAAAAAATAAAAGTTTCATAAAGAAATATTATTTTCTTCATATATAAGATGAGATAAGGAAAACTTGAGAAATTAGAGATAGTAAAATCAAAACAAAAGTTCAATATAGACACAAAATAAATTAGTACCAAAATGCAAGCCATGATAGGCTTCAGAGTGTTGTCGATGGATACAGCAGCGATTTGTACAAAGATAGAATATCTTACCTGAAAGCTGTTGCAAACTGCGTTAGATTGTAAATTGTTCATTATTTACATAGTATTTATTTACCAGTGTTGAAATGTAAATTAATATAATAGTGTTGAAATGTAAATGAATTTGAATTGTATAAGTTGTAATGATAAGTATCTTGATAGTTACAAAGACGAAAACTTCAATTGTCATGTTTATTTATTAAAAAAACTAACAAAATTAAAATATTTATAATAAACATATTTATTAAAGAAATTTGTAAAGAAATGTGTACAATTAATAAAAAATTGAAATCAGGAATATGCAAATAATGTGAAAAAATTATTTCTGGGCTAAATGACTTCTGGGCCAAACAGTTTTTGGGCCAAATGATCTGGGCCAAATGCCCTAGAATCGTTAATAAACTCAAATTATTAATTAACTTAACCATTTAAAATGAAAAATATTCAAACGTATGATAAATGGCATTCTTTTATATTTATATTATTTAATTACTGAAAATATATCCTGATTTTATTTCATTGGAAACCCGCCATAAAATTTTATTTTTCGGATTCGAATCTATTCGGCGCGAAATCAATTCTGTATGCTGTTGATTCTGCGCCACGAGTTTTCTGTTTCTTATCTATTCGGTGCGAAATAAATTCTGATTCATATTCATTCGGCGCGAAGCTTATGGCGTGTTCGTTAATTGTTAGATATAGTATTGGCCGCTAAAGAAAATCATTTTTGCCGAAACTCGTGTTCGGTAATTCAGAATGGTATTGGCGGCTAAAGCGAAGATATGTCAATCTCAAAGAATGTGTGTTCGGTAATTTGCATTCGCACTGGTCCCTAAACCGAACTCTAAACTTAATTTCCGAACGCGTGTTACAGTTATGTTGCTAAGTATTTTTCGTCAATCGGTTCCGTGGATTCAGAACCTACACCAAACTAATCAAAAGTTATTTTGATTATTTCCTATGATTCTGATAGTTCCTAATTATAAAATAGGAACTAAGGAAATAAAGACAGATTTTTACAGAATCACATGGTGAAGAACAACAAAACACCAAAATTTTAAAATAATAATAAAGAACGAAATTATTTGTGAACTGAATTGTTTGTCCTGTATAATAATTTTAAATGTTTATGCTGGAATACACATCCAAACATCTGAACGCTTTAAAAGATAAACCAGGCTGTCAAGTTAATCTGTGTTTGAAATCAAGATTTTCATAAGAAAAATGCTGATTAAATCAATTATAACTGATGGAGAAGGAAATCAAATTACGAGAGAGGAAAAGGTTTTATGCCAAATTGTCGATGATGACGGTAAATAATTATAACCTTCAAACGTATTTATGAAAAAACAGTCTACTTTTGTTAATCATATCTTTAATTATCCAACTTCTAGTTAACATTTAGACCTAATTATATTTTAATGCATGTATTAATTAATGATTATATACACTGTTTTTCTTTTATTCTTTTTTTTCAATAAGAAATATAATACTACACTGAATGGGCATTATTCGTATGTGTATTTTCAAGAGCAAACTAGTATCTATGCAGTATTTCAATAATTTTAATGTTTTACTACATTGGAATCTGTGTCAGTTGTTTTTGTTTTTTAGTAAACTCTATTCTTATTAGTAAACAAGAAAGATACTTGCGAATCTAAAACAGGTCATACTGTATTACTAAATTTAGTTTTCATTTTATATTGAATTACAGGGACTACACGATGTGATTTTATTGAAATAGTGGAAATTCAGGAGATAGAGGAAACTTCCGAAACTGCGAAAAGTAAGAGAAGTATAAAAACATGTAAATCTTTTAATGTTTGAGCTCTGAGGTCGCATTTATATTAAAGATTTGGTAAATTTGTCGAAGAGGGGCTTCACGTCGAAATGGCTTCTAAAACTGTAAAACGTATTAGTTTTCAGGTCTATATAAATGATCCAGTAGTCCTATAGTGCGCTCCATGTTTTTTTTTATTATTTTATAATTTCAAATTTTTTTCTGACGATAAACCCTAATGTTTATGTAGTGGAAGCGGTGCTTTCGAATATATCATACCCAGTTAACACAAATTTCACAGTGAGGTCACGGTGATCTCACTGTGAGTTAAAATGCTCACTGTGAGATCACTGTGACTTCATTGTGAAGTTTACTGTTTGCTGGGTAACGTTACTTTTGCAAGCATTGACATTTTATTAGTTTTGTTAGTTTTTTAAAAACTAACAAATCTAACTCACCAAATGCCAACATTTTTTAAAACTATTTAATTGGCATTTTGTTAGTTAGTTTTATAAGTTGTTTAAAAACTCACAAATAGCCAAAATTTAAAAAAAAATTTTAAAAACTAACAAAACTAACTCACCAAATTCCAATGCTAGCAGTATTTTATTTTTATAGGTTTTGTATGTCCGAGCGCCACTTGCGAGTATTTTTCCTTTTCATTTTTTTAAATGAAACGATTGTCATGGTTTAAGATTGTTTTCGGCGTGAAGCCATTAATCTACAGGTTTATACATTTTTAACCTTAACGTTTTTATTATTAACATTAAACATGGTTAATAAACACGTACTATCGGCCGTCAATGATGCGTCAGGCTCTATGACGGGCCGTCATAGAGCCTGACGCGCTCGATCAAGAATAAGCGGAAAAAATAGAGCAAAAAAAACAATAACAAATACAATAATAAAAACACTTGAGCGCACTTCGGTAGCATTGAATCTATATTACGAATGCATTTTAGGATATATTCAACGCTGTTTCAGGTCATTTCGGCATGAAGCCCCTCTTCGACAAATTAACCCAATTTTTTAGTATTATTATAGAAAAAACATTGCTACGACTTTTTTAAAAATATTTTTGTATTGATTTCTTAATGACACTAGCGTGCGCAGCTTGATATCATTGGGGAGGCAAGTATCAATTGTGGGGCCCTCTTATGAGTTGGGCCCCCCCCCAAAAAATAAATAAAAAATTATATATTTATATAATTTATATAATTTATATAACTCCAGTATAACATTTTTAATAAAACTTTTTTAATAGCGAAACTTTACAATTTGCATCTTTTTACACAACTTTACAACGTCATTCGCCGCACATTTAATTTACTGAATTCGTCAATAACCTCCTTCGTCGTTATCGACGCAATTAAGTCCTGCTCAACAAACCCAAGAAGCAAATGATCCAAGCGATCTTGCAACATAGTGCTTCTTAAAGCTGTTTTTATGAGCTTCATTTTTGAGAACGTCCTTTCAGGTGTGCAACTCGTTACCCCTAACACTTGAAACTCTCGTATTATCTTAGTAACATTGGGATACGACTTATATCGCTCCAATGAATGAAGCCAATCAGTCCACATTGAGATATTAGTGCAGCTCATCTTACAAGTAGATTTTAATAGTGATATTTCCACCTCCAATTTCGAAATCGAAACATTAAATTGTTCACACAGAATTTGCATTTCTTGTTGCGTAGCATTCAAGTTAAGAAGTTTTCCGACTGCTGTAATAATCCCAATTGTTTCCTGATCAAACCTTTTTTCAATGGACATTATCAGACTATCGAGCAGCTTATAATAGTAGTTTACGCGATAATTTTGTTCGGCATTGTTAAAATGATGATGACTGTAGACATTGTCGTCGATTTTTTTTGAAATTTTACGCTTGCGCTTTTCATGGTCGAGTTCTATGTTGAGCTCTTTACAAATTGACGTGGTTTTTTCAAAAATGCTGGAAAAGTCCGATTCGTTTCGCTTTTCTAACAAAAATGCTTTTAGAGCATCTACTTGCTCCATTGCGAACAACAAATTAATATTTGCTGTTTGCAAAGTTTTGCTGACTTTCAGAATAACTTGCAGAATTGGATTAAATATCTGAAGACCAAGAATAAACTTGAAATCCATAACATGGCGCAGAACGTTTGAAGCATTCAATCTGGTTTCGGGAATACTCGTTGACTCTTGGATCTTTTTTACTGTAACTATGATTGCTTCGAGTTGACAAGTTATCGCGCTGACTGCCTCTGCCCGACATGCCCACCGAGTTTCTGACAGTGACTTCAATGCAATTACTTTATTCATTAGACTTTTCAGAACATCCTCTAAAACTGCATGTCGAACAGCGCTGCCATCTAGGAAATTGTAAATTATCTGCACAATACCAAAAAAGTCAAAAGCGTACGAGTTATCTTTTCTAGATGTGCAACTATCAACAAGGACCAGATTAAGACAATGAGCAAAACAATGTACATACAAAATTTGATCGTTTTCACTTTTGCACTTTGCTTGAACTCCATTGAGAAGACCTGACATAGAACGAGCACCATCGAAACACACTGATAATACAGACTTCCACGTTAATTTTAAATCCTGTAATACGTTGTCTAAGGCAGTAAATATAGCGTGTGCGTCAACTTGCTTCATTCTAGTCAAGCCCACAAATCTTTCAATGACAGTACTTTTATTCTGATCAAAAAATCTGATCACAACAGAAAGCTGTTCATGGTGACCACAATCTGACGTTTCATCTGCAACAACGGTTACTTTTTTATTTTTGATTTCGTCGATGATTTTTTGCAACGCCACGTTGTGAAAAGATTTTATTAAATCGTTTTGCGATCTATTGCTGGTGTATTTAGCATTAGCTGGCCCGCTCTCGAGATGCTGCTGCAATACATCGTCATATTTAGCTATAAGTTCCACTACATCAAGAAATAAACCTTTTTCAACGCTATCAGCTTTTTCATTATGACCTCGAAATGGCCGACCGCCGATAAGTAGTTTTCGAGTAATCTCAACATAGCGTTCCAGTATCTTGCGATTTTTTAGACGTTGTTCTTCTTTCCTTTGGGTAAGAATTTTGTTCCTATCATCAAGACATTCATCTATGTTATATTGACCAGTTTTAAAAAGACATTGCTTTTCTATATTCATGCCATGAAATTGAGAGTCCTGATGTTTACGAAATGCTCTTGCTGCATTTTTCCAATTTCGATATCCTCTTTTAGTAAAAGGGTTTTCTTCAGTGTGACTTGAGGTTCCAAACATTCTGCATGTAAAACAGAAAGCTGCATCTCGGTCTTCGCTATACTCCAACCATTCAAAATTGTCATACCAGTACTCGTGAAATCTTCGCTGTTGTCCTTTTATCATAGTCGCTGGAAATATCTTTTTTTTAGGTTGTGAAGGACCCTCTTTAAACAAGATCCTAAATTCAAGCGGATCTTCGGGGACAGGGTTGGCAGGATCATTAGGTTTAATATGTGAACTATTTTGTATTGATGCATTGATGCATTCCTTTGGGCAATCTATAAAGTTAAGAAGTAATTTATTTAGATCATTTGTTATAATGAACATTTAATATAATTTTACAATAGTTTGACTTTATTGAACCTGTTGGTGTCTCGTCACATATCTGAAAACTACTACCATCCGTATTATATTCGACATCACTATTTGAATAATTTGAATCATTACACAGCAATGATAATTCTTTGTCCACGATATGGTGGTCCTTGTCGGTGTCATCATTTCTGCTGTTGATAATTAAAAAATATTTGAATAAAAAGTTCATACAAGTCATAAAAATCTAAACATCAGTTATCTCAGTCGCTCAGAATCAAATGGATCTAATTACCAATGCTCACATTACCAATTGAAGACAATTTGAATGTAAGTGCATTAATTGTATCAAATTGGAATTTATACCGTTCCATGAAAAACTGGTATTTTTCCCAAAATAAACTGTAATTAATTCTATTAAATAATCCATCAAAATGGCAGCAGAATCAAAGCAAAGATCAAATGAAAGCAATTTTACGTCATTTTTATTTAAAATTTATAACATTTACGTACAATTAATTTTGAGAAAAACACTAATATCTCATTGACTGGTATTAATTCTATTTTTCAAATTTATATTCAATGTTTATAAAATTAGTAATTTTTCAATCCGTAGCTACATCTACTTGATTCTTGGTAATTTGGTGAATTATAGTATTAAACTTATCTGATTTGTAAAAAATGTAAATATACTTAATATAATTAATTTATAAAAAAATTAAGTAACAGTTATAAAAATATATATTATAGTTAATTTATTGAATAATAACGAGGAAAGTGGAGATAAATAAAATGAATTGAATTACTTTATACTAATTTTATTTGACCTTACTTTTGCGTTGCAATTTCGAGGTTCTCCATGTCGCTTTTAGGAAAACATGTTGGATTCTCAGAGTTTTGACAGCGTTCATCGTTTGCTGGTTCTTGCTCTTTTTTACTGTTGACAAAAATAAGATTAAGAAAAACATGTCAGATTTCATACAATACTTGCCACTCAGAAAATTATTTTTGCATATTTTGCTAAATACAACGTACATTATTTATTCATCAAATGACTTACTTATCAGTTTCTGTACTGTGATCCGTTTTCTTAGCAAAATATGCTGTAATGCTCATACGACGGTTTTCTTCTTCCCGTTGTTTTTGTTCTTTTCGTTTCGTTGCACCACTTTTGTATTTCCGCATCATATTCACAATACAACAATAACTGTGCAATTAAACGTTAACTTTCTTGACTCGGTGGTCTGAAACTAGGATTACTTCAAAACTCGTTCGTCTTTGTCACTGTACAACTTATCTTCCAAAGTTTTACTGTCCGACATTACCGACAGTCGCTTTATGTGAGTTACTTGTATGTAGCGCGTTGGCAACACTGAGTCGTTTTTTCTAGATTAAGGCGAAATCGAAAGTCTGCTGCAACGGAGTTAGGGACTTTCCATGTAAAAAAATCATTTGTTGATATTTTTAAAATCGCTGACAAGAGCGAGATTCTATGTTTATGGGAGAATATTATCAAACTATGAAAAAAATGTATTTAATTAAAATAAATTGCAGAATAATAAAATGACATGCAATTGTGCGTACGTATAATATAACAACATAATGTTTAAACTAACAACAAAATGTTTTTTTGCGTAATAAATACATGTAATTGAAAAAAAAAATTTAATCAGACTAAAATAAAATTTCTTCTTAAACTATATTTTTCCAATAGTGGTAAAATATGAAAACTAACTATAATTATTGAAAACGCTAACTATTAATTATTGAAAATGAGCTAAGAGGGGCCCCAAATTTATATAAATCGGAAATTTCCAAAATATCAACAACAGTGGGCTCCTCTTTAACAAACTGGTGAATTTGAAAACTTGAAACGATATGGGGGCCCCGAATTGACTCAAACCAGACGACCGATAAGACCAGTAACAGCGGGGCCCTTGACAAATTGAAAAAATTGAAAACTCAAAACGCGAACTGTTAATTCTTGAATAAATGAGCTGAGAGGGGCCCCAGGTTGACCTAAAACAGAGAGGCCTAATAAAGTTACCACAATGGGTCCCATTTTGTCCATAAAAATAAGTCGATATAAACAAGTTTACAAATTTATTATAGAATTTTGTAGTAGTTCTATAATTTTATTGCATTTTTTTGCAATAAAATTATAAAACTGTTTAAACAAAAACTTGTTTCGCGAGACGTTTTGAGGGCCCCTCTTAAAGGGGCCCCCAAATTATTCTGGGGAGGCAAAGGGACACCCTGCCTCCCCTGTACGCACGCCAGTGAATAAGACAAAAACTATAAAAAAGAAAGAAGGTTTTTTTAGTATTTTTCTATTTTATTTCTGGAAATTTAACATATTATTTTAAATATTTGCTTTTACAACGCTAGTATTAGATACTATACGTCAGATAAGTGTTTAAAATTATAGTAATATGAATGAATGAAATAAAGCCAAAAAACTGTAAAAGTAAAACATCGCTTTAACCCAACGCTGGGAACAAAAGGGTTAAAGTATACCTGTACGAATTAGTCAGATAAGTGACTAATATATTGAACCATGGAATATAAAGTTCCACTTTTGTCGTGCGGAATAATAGTAAGTTACGCTACAAGGGCGAGAAACAAGCGTTTATTCCCAGGGTGAAGTGATCGCACGAGACGGAACCGAGGGCTGCCCTAAGGCAGCCTAAGGTGACAGTCCAGTGCTGCCATTATTTCCATGGTTATATTCCATGGTGACAAAGTTCCACTTTAGTATATAATATCGTGCTTTCCTTCCTTTATATGACATATACTATTATTTGATTCAGTATGTGAATCAAATAATACTCTTACCCCATTATTTTAATATAAATGTAATTTGTTGCAGAAACATTATCTATAGCGGAACAAAAATTGAAGAAAGCACAGCATAAAATACGGGACAGCACCACTGATGAGGAAAAAGAGAAAAAAGCCCGTAGAGAACGAGCAAAAAAGGAGTTGGATAGTAATTTTCAATATGACTTTCGTGAAATTTCCGAGTACCCGGAGATACCGACTTCTCTGTTAAACAGTAAAAATATTTAATTTAAATAATAATAATTAAACAGCATTTATTTTTTCTTAAATCTTAAAACTTCAATCTTTATATAAAGAATATTACATCTGCGATAGTTGGGATGTTTCAAATTTATACATTTTCTTACGAATAATATTCTCATCGTTTTGTTAACAAATTTTACTAAGAAATCCTTCCCAGAAAAATAAAGTTTGAAATTGCTCTCAAAAATTCTTAATTGAAAGTATGGAATAAATCATACAATACTAAAAAAGTTAAGATATATCAGACTTTACAATATTTTCATATTAATTTCTATATCTTTTCGATATTTTTAGACCTTTTCGGACTTTTTTCAGTTTTTGTTTTTATTATAATAATTAAAAGTGTAATCAAATGCATAATAATATTGAACTATACATCATAAAGAATGTGTAGCAATTTTTAGATGTTGGTTTGGTCTTGATTTAGTGTACAGAGAAGGCGTTATAAACATGACAACTTGGAAATAATTTGTATAAGATCTAATATTATACCCTGGTGAAAATAAAAAGTCTGCTGAAAGTCTGCAGAAAGTCTGCAAAAATACTGTGAAAACGTTTAAAATTGGGACACTGCAGATTCTCTGCAGACTTTTTGCAGACTTTTATACCGGCCGCAGACTTTTCGCACAGTTTATTGTACGAATAAGTCCGTAAATATACTGCGAAAAGGCTGTAAAA
>JABFPG010000096.1:0-10197 GCA_022817505.1 Dicroscelio sp. ZL-2020 | reverse complement strand
AGCCCCGGGTCTCCCAAAACCGCGGTATTTATAACAAACCCCTTCCGCCTCCCCTCCCCACACCTTCTACCTGCGGCACTCTTTTGTCACCAAATCAATTAAATTTTATATGATAAGGCTTCCTTTATCTATTCTATACATAGATAAAGGGAAGTTAAGCGCCAGGTAGGAAAGGGAAGGCACGCAGAACAAATAGACTGTCACATGGTATTTGTCTTGTCGACAAATATGTAGAAAGGGGAACAACAGCAAACCAAACATCCAAATTCTTATATACGGGTTGCCGACATACTCCCCCCTGGTACAGACTCGGAGTCTATACCAACTTTAGGCGGAGGCAACCTAATAGTTTGACAGCGGTTGTTGTAATACGACTCTGGTCGTCTGGATGTCACCAATCTTCGGAATTCTCACCCTATTGTTTTTTCGTCAGTTGGAAAGTGCACGGTGTTTATAACTTGTTTGGAGCTTGCGTTGCGGTCTGCTACGTATAGCGCTGTTGCTCTGCTCCTAGTTAGTCTCTGCTAAGAACAGAACCTCTGCATGTCAGACAAGTTCCATTCCTTTCTAGTTGTTGCTAGAATGACTATGAGCCGCTCCGATACCACATCCAGTGCATCACTGATTTCGGCACTTGGCAAGCTTCAGCATTCGGGCCCGAGAGCGTTCATGAATGGCGGTCTCGCCAACTATAGAGCTGCCGAAATCATCCGCTCGATTGTCAGCGGTCGGCACCCATCTCCACTCTGAAGCGTCTGTCCACTAGCCAATTTCCCCGTGGCAATGAGCGACGAATGACTCGTGGTCACTGGAGTCTCCGCGGATCCAGTGTAAGACGGTTTGCGAATCCGTCCGCATAACACATCTAGTGATCGGTATTTGATGCTGTTGTACGTATCTGGCCAGTCTGCTGCTGATGAAAGAGGGGTTCCAGCCTCGTGATCGTTGATGGTTTCAGAGGTATCACTCGTGTTTGCCATACATGAAATATAAAACAACAAGGTTATATTCGACAGGCACTAGTTATCAATTACATGCCAAACATCTGTTTTTCAACGGATATACGGATGAGCCATTAGTATGAAATCAGCTATTTAAATCTTTTATCGCATACATCTTTAGCTGGGTTATCACTCATGCATGTTTTTTTTTTACATATTAGTTCACGAGAACAGTCATCCACGGTCTCCCTATCCAGCGTATGGTGCCTTCTTCCTCGAGCCAAGTCATTCGTTTATGTCTACACTTTATCGATCACTAAGTCTGTTTCGAGATTCACCCGTGCCCTGCCGGTCCAGGTACCGTCACTCCTTGGAGCTGGTTAAGCGTCCGGCACCGGAAGGGTCCGGTGAGATCGTACTACCTCGAGATTCACCCGTACTTGCCGGACCAGGTACCGCCACTCCTTGGAGCTGGTTAACCGTCCGGTACCGGAAGCATGGCGAAAGGCCGTACTACCTCAAGATTCACCCGTGCTTGCCGGACCAGGTACCGTCACTCCTTGGAGCTGGTTAAGCGTCCGGTACCGGAAGCACGGTGAATTCGTGTTCGCCTTAAAGCGATAAAAAAACACTTTTTTATCGACACTGTCAACAGTGTCGTTAAATTCAAGACTACCGATCTGTCGTTCTGTGCCAGAAGTACCGCGATAAGGATGACTTGACTCCTAGAGGAATAATGTCGTATGCACCGTATGTAATGTACGTATATTATCCCGCGTGATGATATTTAACGTGGTTGCGTTTAACTTTAAAGTGCGCGACAATTATACGCTTGGATATCCCATTGCCAACGTCTAAACTCGTTAAATTCGGCGTTCGTCAGAAGTGCATCTTCGTTGAATCGCGAGAAGGTTTTTAATGTATTGTAACGTTTTGACATGTATAGGATTTCAAAGGAAATCCTATCCATGATAGGAAATCAAAGGTTAAAAATGTGAGAAGCACGGGCTGAAGCCCGTGAAAGGAAGGTTAGTTATAAAAATGAGTAGTTTCCAATCAAAGGGCACAGGGCAAGTTGGACCCGTAGTTGTCAGAATTTAGTTTTCCTGTAGTTGGAATGGCTCATATATAAACTCATAATTGCAAATCAAAGTTTACAAATAATTAATATTGTTTAGCGAAGTCAAATAAACTTTCATGACTTATATTGCAATTTCATAAATCTCAATTTCTAGTTCATAGATTCGAACCCATTGTCCATATCTAAGATTTATTGGGTTATCAAATCCAACTGACACTATCATAAGCATATATCCAATAGACAATACAAATTAACATAAATTGGTATTTATTATTACGTCGAGACAGGCTTTAGTATATCAGAGTTTTAACGTAACGCGACATTAATAAGAATTTAATCAAAACCAATAACCTAATACACATATGTAAGTAACATATCATGCACACGTTCATGCTCCGTGATCATATGAATACATGACTCGTCGGACCAAATGCTGTAGCCAATCAAAACAGCTGCATCTCGACAAGCGTACGATTGATACAAGAAATTACAATTTACAGGTATCTTTCAATTGCGTTACCGTTCACATTTTATGTTCAATAATAAACTACTGACACAACTGTTCCATCGGTCGGCCAGCCTTCGAGCTGGTGAACGTCTGTTCCGAGGGATAACAGTTTAGATCTTATTATCGCGAGATACCAATTTTTTATGTTTGAACGGTTCCCCAATAAGGTACAACATATATGTATTTAATATCTTCGGGCAACTCAAACATGAGGTTCTCGCGATTTATTATTCTTATTTCTTTTTTTCATTTATCAATTCCAAGATCACTTTAATTTTCGTCGTGAAAACCAGACAAATATTATTGTATTTTAACTCATTCATTCAGTTGTAAAGGCTTGAATATTAGTAGCTGTGCAAGTCGTCAACTGGTAAGACACATTATCCGGCTCGAAGGACCATTTGATGTCGCCGATAGAACTCATCACTCTATTTTCCATCGGCTTCATCAATGACGACCCGCACCGCAACCACTATCTATAATGACTAATAAGGACTGTATTCATACGCGTAACCGATAAATTCTAGCCTTCGTTGTCACCGAATGTGCCTTCTCTTCGAGCCAAGTCATTCGTTTATGTCTATGTTTTATCAGTCACTAAGTCCGTCTCAAAACTCACCCGTGCCCTGCCGGTCCGGGTACCGTCACTCCTTGGAGCTGGTTAAGCGTCCGGCACCGGAAGGGCCCGGTGAGATCGTACTACCGCGAGATTCACCCGTGCTTGCCGGACCAGGTACCGTCACTCCTTGGAGCTGGTTAATCGTCCAGTACCGGAAGCCTGGCGGACGGCCGTACTACCTAAAGGTTCACCCGTGCTTGCCGGACCAGGTACCGTCACTCCTTGGAGCTGGTTAAGCGTCCGGTACCGGAAGCACGGTGAAAGGCCGTACTACCTCCAGATTCACCCGTGCTTGCCGGACCAGGTACCGTCACTCCTTGGAGCTGGTTAAGCGTCCGGTACCGGAAGCACGGTGAATTCGTGTCCGCCTTAAAGCGATAAAAAACACTGTTTTTTATCGACACTGTCAACAGTGTCGTTAAATTCAAGACTAGCGGTCTGTCGTTATGGGCCAGAGGCACCGCGATAAGGATGACTTGACTCCTAGAGGAAAATGTGCACACTCACAGCATGTGAGTGCTCGTATATTATTTCACACGATAATATTTTTAACACTATCGTGCGCGAAATTTCAACGATTAAACGTTTCATTATTACCACCCAAACGTGTCAAATTCGGTACTCATCGGAGGACTGTCTTGGTTGCATTGATGGGATTTCGAAATGTGAAATATATTGTGACATTTCGATACGGGTGAAGATTCAAAGGAAGAAACAAGTTTGCGTTTGCGTTCGTGTAATATATTCGTCACGTAATTACATGTTGATAAAATGTCGATTTTACAGATTCCGTATAATCTGTAAAATCTATAAGATTCACAATAAGCTGATTTAGTAACGTTATACAATTAGATTTCTGTTACTCACACACTTTGCTACCGATACTGCTCCTCTGTTCTCTTACTCCTCCTCTCGCACTCCTCCTGTCGCACACTGCCAATGGCCGCAGTCGCCGCACTCTGTCACTCGTCTCGCACACTCAGCACTCCTGGGGTTGTCCCTACGAAGAGCGCCCTACCAAGAGAGCTCCACGAAGAGCACCCTACGAAGAGAGCGCCCGGGTCTCCCAAAACCGCGGTATTTATAACAAATCCCTTCCGCCTCCCCTCCCTACACCTTCTACCTGCGGTACACTTTTTTCACCAAATCGATTAAATTTTATATGATAAGGCTTCCTTTATCTATTCTATACATAGATAAAGGGATGTTTAGCGCCAGGTAGGAAAGGGAAGGCACCCAGAACAAATAGACAGTCATACGGTGTTTGTTTTGTCGACAAATATGTAGAAAGGGAAACAATAGCAAACTGAATATTTAAATTCTTATATACGGGTTGTCGACAGATGTTATTAATATTTTCTATAGTATAAACGGAAATGATCGAATATTGAACATGTGTTTTTGCAATTAAATTAATCTTTTAGTTACAGATAAAATAAACACAATAAAACTCGATGTGTTAAAATTGCGCCAAGGACAGAAACGTCTCTTAGAAATGATGGAAGATTTGGTGCGCGAGTTACTTGAACGCAATGCTGAACATAAAGGACGTGGAGACACTGCTGGTCGACCATATAGCAAAATAGAAAATATGCTTCCATTAAAAACTGACCTTGAATTGAAGCAAATGGAAAACTTTTTCACAGATGAGGAACAGCAAAAGATTATGGTAAATTAATTTCTTTGATTAGTATGTAGATTCCTTTTGATTTCGTATTGCTTGATTGACAATCAGGGTTTCTGCTTATCTAAAATTATCGGAGAAATCTTGATATGGAGAAATTCAGGAAATTTCTTTAAAACAAGTATTTAACATGATTCGGCGGAAAGATATACATGATTTATAATATTTCAATTTAACAGTTTTTGGTTCATTAATTGCTTAATTTTCAACGAACATAAGCGAATATAAAAGTTCCAAAATATTTTATTTACTTTAACAGTAGGTCATTTTATGTTTAATAATTATTAAAAAGCTACATTATTGTTGTATAAAATATATAGTTATTTTAAAATAATTTTGGTTTTGAAAAAATTTTTAAATTTTGAGAAACTTCGAAAAACCAGGTAGAACGACATACTTGTATTAGCTACACGGAAAAAAATATGGTCCAACCGCTCGCCCACAAGGGCAAGCCGTTGTTCCAAATCAAAGGAAACCCGCTGGCCAAGTGCTTAGTCTAGTAGTTCGCCCGTTGGGGGCGACTCGTTCGCCCGTAGAGGGCGAAACGTTGTCCCAAAGGTTAGGCGAGCCGTTGGTCCGCGCCTTTGCTAAATTTAAAAGACCTTCGCGAGTTTGGGCGATCGGGTCACCCGCAGTTTGGCTGAGCCACTAACCTAAAATGTCGTCTCGCGGTTCGCTCTGTATTAGGTCAGCGGTTCGACCACAATTTTTTCCGTGTATACCTAAACTGGAACTACTGAATATCCCCTGTCAGATCAATGTACTGCATATATAACTACATATATATAATTGAATATAATTAAATTTCAGCGCAAATATCTTAGGTCCATAGGAGGAAAAAACTTAGCTGCATTTATAAAAGGTGCACTCGCTAGCTTATTTAACGACGAGCTTGCCATGACCTATAGTTGGGAAGGCCGAAAGAAAAAAAATGTTTTAAAAGCATTAAACATTATGACCGTTCTCTCAAGTATGTTTCTCATTTATAATGTCTAATCTAATTTAGTAAAATAGTGCAACTTCTAAGCATTTCCACTTGATGAATCCTAGAGTTATATACTTATTTTTCAGTTACACAAGCTGGATTTACACTTCATTACACTATAACGAAGTCCACCATTATAATTTATATATACTGTCAAATTAAAATCACCTTTTAAGTCTAGCTAATGATAGCCAATATTGAAGCAATTTGATTAGTCAATATTTCAATTTCAAATTTTTATTTTACAGTGCTTATACTTTAAACTGACAGTCATTTTTGCAATTTTCACATAATGATAAAACATCCTAATTATATATACGTACTGTAAATATTATATAGGATTCATGAATATTATATTTCATGATTTGTGAGATAATTAAGTTGTCAAATCGCATTCGTGATCCTAAATCAGTATCTTTTACGCGAGACAATAATCTAATTTATAATCCAAATGAAAGGTTTATAATATACGCTTCAAATCAATTACAGATACAGCCCTGGATTTATTCGAAAATTCAACCAGAGATGTGATAAAGGAAAAAATAATGATATGGTTTCGGCAAGCACCTACTCGTTATAAGACACACGTACGTGTTTTCAATAGTATCTACAAGTGTTAAAGTGTTCTAGTGTTAAATTCCCGGTACATTTTGTTGTAAAATTTTATAGATAATACTGAATTTAGAATAATATTTTTTTCACATACGTACACCGAAAACGTGAACTTTCTAACTTCAAAATCGAGACAAAAGTTGACGTTTGCAGCAATAGTTTAGCGGGAGGAAAGTAGCTACTTTTATCCCTGCAAGCTACTTTCGTCCCTACAATTACTTTCGTCCCTCCTTTCTCGGTTAAAAAGTTGACGTTTTACGATTTACGCATGTGAAAATATATCGTGTGCGACATGGAACGAAAGCTTTTGTTTCTGCTCGCAGCTTCGCCTCGTGCAAAAAATTCATTCGTCGGAAATCATCAACTTTCGTCCCTTGTTGAACAATACACTATTATCATATATGTACATGATGACGGACGAAAGTAGCTACTTTCGTTGCTCTTTTCTCAGTTAATAAGTTGTCGTTTTGCCATGCACGCATGTGACAAAATATCGTGTGCGACAAGGGATAAACGTTGAATTCTGATGAAGGAATTCGTAGCACAAGGCTTCGCCTCGTACTACAAATGCACAATATACTATTATTGCATTAAATTTACTACAATGCCATATCTCTATTAGTGAATTAATGTCGCGTCGTTCTTAGTAATTCAAATCAGTCTAACATATCACATAATATTTTTCAGAATGCAGCCGAAAACGCAGCGCAAAACCAGCCAGACGAAGACGATGAAGAAGACGCACAGTATAAAGAAAAAGAACCAATTAAGAAATAATTTATAGAAAAAACAGACATAAATAAATAAATACATGAATGTATTATTTTGTAATTTTTTATGATTAACGTGAGATTTTCGTAAGGTACAAAACATATAGCGTGCCAAATAAAAATTAGTTGCGAGTTCAGTTATACTTTTTAATCAACGTTTAAGTTAAAAAGCGCTTGACATATTGTATACACCTGAAGCATAGCGTTATTTTGCAATAAAAAAGTGTATTTAAATATGTATCTTATATTGTATATAACAAATACATTTTCAATAACTACATGCAATTGCCTTATATTAATTCAATTTTTTTTTCCCTGGAAATTGTTTTTCCTTTTACACTTGATAACAGCTTTTTCTCCCACGAAAAGTTTGGAAAAGCAAGAATTGCGTTTGTTTAACAAGCATCTGTGATGCTATTTTTGAATGTACGATAAATATTTTTATTACATTTTACAAACAATTAATAATCGTTTTTATTTTGTGCTTTTAAACGTTTTTCCAACGTTTTATTCAGATTTTTGTTATGTTTAGTGAACGTTCTGAATACATAACTATAACTTTGTACGAACGTTTATTATATGTTCATTTTACCTTTAGCTAATATTTTATGGATATTAAAATACATATTACAAACATTTAAAAAACATTTAATTTCATTCTTTTTAACGTTTCTTCAATGTATTATTCATGTTTTTGTAATGTTCAACAAATTTCCCATATATACTAACTTTTATTTTACATTAACTTTTATTATACGTTTACTATACGTTTGTTTAATATCTTACGGATATTATAAATCCGTATGAAGTTACATACTGTAAACGTTCATGTAATGTTTGTGTAAACATCAGCAGTCGTAAAAATAGCGGACATTTGGATCATAAGTAAACATTCATCAAACGTAATGAACTTCATATTTAACGTTATCCGAACGTACCAATTTGGTATTTCATTACATTTGAGAAACGTTTATTAAATGACTATGTTCTATTAGGGGAGCTATTAATTATTTAGTATGATGATGCAGAAATATTGAAAAGGTGTATTTGTATCACTAAATACTAAATAACTCTATAATCTGGATTTAATCCATCAATCTTATGTAAAGTCTAAAGTACACTTCATTAATTTCTACTAAATCAAATTTATTAAAATATAACTTGCATAGATACAATGACCAGCCAAATGATATGTTTTGTATTGTCTTTCCATTGTACTTACAGAAATGTATTTGAACTATTATATCACATTTGTATGTAGGTCACTCCATTCATAATCGACCTTAAAAGTGTATTCCTCAACAATTTTTAGAAATGGTTTTACATCATTTCGATCATGTGATGAGCGGAAGATTTCATTTTTTATGATGAGAAAATTTGGCGCGCTTTATGCAAATTAATGTCATAAATAAATTATAAATAAGTACAAATTTGTTCGACACTGTTTCATTTAGTTTCATTTTCAAGTAGAACAAATGTAAACCACACATATACGAAGGTCATTTTTTAACTTAAAAAGGTCAGACATGCAAGCAAAATTAACATTTTATTCCCAAAATATTCCATTATTAAATTAGATTGTTCAAATTATAGAAAATTATATGAATTTTTCTTGGTCCAAATATCATACATCTTTTTTAATAATGTTCTTTGTATGTTCATTTGTTAATAATTAATTACAAATAGTCCATTTTATGTATTGCAAAATAAACAAATTGTAATAAATTCTTATATTTTAGGTAAAACATGTCAAAGCGAAAACGATTATCAGATGTATCAGAAAGGCACAGGAGAAGATTAATTCAAGAGGATACTTTCATTCTAGAGAATACTGATAATGTCCCAGATGTTGAAAGTTCTCTTCTTGACGGCCAAGATTCACATTGTACAGCTTCAAATAATTTCTCGTTTAAACGTAATGTTCATCCAAACAAAAATATACATGATTTGAAGATATACATGAAAGATCGCGTTGGCCACGCAAGTTTCAATGCATCGATTAATAATATGTCTGAAACAGCAATTGTTACACTGATAATAGATGCAGATATTAATGTACCATCTTTAGACCCAACTATTGAAACAGAAATAAATAATGAAAGTATTAGAAATGTAGATTTTCATAACAGCGTAACTCACACTGGGCAATATCTTGCAAAATACCGAACATTGCTGTAGACAAGTTATTAATTTTATTAAGAAAATATTGTCCAATTGATAATTTTCCAAAATGCAGTAAAACTTTACTATGTACGCCACGTCACTGCAATGTAATAGATATGTCATCTGGTCATTATTGTTACTTTGGTTTAGAACAGGGAATTTTAGATTATTTAAACATTGATTGTAATGCACACAAGGACCATATTAATCTGCAAATAAATATTGATGGATTGCCCTTATCCAATAATAACGAACTGTGGCCCATATTAGGTCGGTTTGTACCAAATGGTGACATATTTATTATAAGTTGTTATTTCGATCCAAAGAAACCAGATAATTCAAACGAATTTTTAAGCGATTTTGTTACGGAAGCAACTAGTTTAACAAATAATGGTTTTGTAATTAACGATAGAAAAATAACGTTTTCAATCCATTCGATCATTTGCGACGCGCCAGCGAAATCGTTTATTTTAATGATGAAAGGACACGCGGGCTATAATAGCTGTTCTAAATGCACAATACATGGTACTCACGAAGAAAATAGAATCTGTTTTCCAATTAACGGTAATTCTCGTAACCGAAATGATGCAGATTTTCAACTAAATTCCGGAGATAACGAAGATTACATACGTGGCAAAACTGTATTAACAAGTATTCCAAATTTAGGACTAGTGTCAAATGTTCCACTGGATTACATGCATCTAATATGTATTGGTGTTACTAAGAAGTTGATACATTTATAGATCCAAAACTTTGCAATTCATTTAATTTCATTCCTAAATGAGATTCACAATGTAGTATTTCTGTCGCTTATTGTTGTCATTTTCAAGTAAT
>JABFPG010000095.1:0-10199 GCA_022817505.1 Dicroscelio sp. ZL-2020 | reverse complement strand
TATAATTTGGCCAATGAAATTCATATGGAAGAAATACTAGACACGTTGATGGAAGAATTACAAACATAATTTTTAATAATTTGTATATAATAATTTTATATACATTTACATGGTCATATCCAATTTTGCCGTGCCGTACTTGCAATGTGCGAGGAGCAGTCATTGAAGGTGCGAACAAGACAAGAAATGCATTACTACTGCAAGTTGTGTCATAACTCTTTACCGGACGATTCTACCTTATGCAATGTCTGCAACGTTTCGAAGAAACCAAATTACTTTTTGACCATATCCGTGATATCGCAACTGCAAACACTGTACAAGAGGGCAAAATTTTGCGAGCATCTGGATTACAAGAATTCAAGACAGAAAAGTGTGGAAGAAAACTATGAAGATGTTTACGACGGATCGGTATACAAAAAATTTTCGGAACCAGGAAATGTATTATCAAACCCTTCAAATATTTCCTTTGCTTGGAACACTGATGGGGTGCAAATATTTAAGTCGTCAAAGTACAATATATGGCCAATTTACTTCACAATCAACGAACTACCTCCAGAACATCGTTATAAGCAAGAAAATACAATTCTTGCAGGACTGTGGTTTGGTGAACAGAAACCAAACCCAAATTTATATATGAACGCTTTATTAGACGAAATGGAACAAGTTTACAATGGAATAAATTATTAACTATCAGAGCCCAATGCTATTCGTCGTGTGAGAGGAGTAGTCATTGGAGGTACCTGCGATCTTCCTGCAAAAGCATTGTTCCTTAACATGACACAGTACAATGGCGCTTACGGTTGTCAAACCTGTAAGGCAGAAGGACATAACTGCGGGAGGATCCATACGTATCCATACGAAGAATAAGCTGTGATGCAAACGACCAAGGAAGTTCAATTTAAGAATTTATTTTTAAAGAGGTGTCCGGATTGTTTTAAAATTTGCCGTGCCGTAGATTATGATATTGCTTGATAACATTTCGTTGACAACCTTAAATAGAAATTAATACGATGCTGATTATAATAATGAAGGCGAGTTATACGGATTCCCACCAAGATCAAGGATGCTGAACTCCAGGCGGAAGTAGCAGTGAACGCGAGAACATCAGTATTAGGAGTAAAAGGTCCGACCGCATTGGATTATTTTGTTTGCGATTATACCTCTACGACAGTTGTAGACGATATGCATTGCGTTTATTTAGGAGTAGTAAGCCGAATAATTACATTATTGTTTAGCGATAATCGTGAATAAAGAGCTACGTGGACAATGATCGATAAAATAAATATTATTGAGCAGAGACTTTCTGACATAGAACCACCCAATTATGTTAAGAGGAATACCAGAATATTTACTTTTTAAGATGAATCATGATCGTTTCAAGAGGTGCCGTGCCGTCTAATTTGGCCAATGAAATTCATATGGAAGAAATACTAGACACGTGGACGGAAGAATTACAGACATAATTTTTAATAATTTGTATATAATAATTTTGTATACATTTACATGGTCATATCCAATTTTGCCGTGCCGTTCTTGCAATGTGCGGGGAGCAGTCATTGGAGGTACACACGATCTTTCTGCAAAAACATTGTTTCTTAACTTGATATAGTTCAATGACATTTACCGCTGTCAAACCAGTAATTTAGAAGGACGTAACTATTGTAGGACCCGTATCCCTAGGAAGAACAGGTGTAGTTGCGAACAACCAAGAAAGTTCTATTTAGAAATGTACTTCTCAAGAAGAATATCGATTTTTTCCAACATTTTGCCGTGCCGTAGATGAAACAAGCAGTCAACACGGGAACATCGGTATATTATATTAAGATGCTACCACGTTCAATATTACTTCATGCATTTTGGAAAGCCGTCGAATATAAGAATTTTCTTTTGTTTTATTCCGTGGCAACATTTCATGATACAATGAGTCCAGAATACTATCACCATCATATGCTTTTAGTAGTTGGTATTTATCTCATCAGTAAATCAAGTGTTTCATATGAGGATTTTCAAAAGTCCAGACAACTTATTGCAATTTACTTGCGGCAATTTGCAAGACTGTATCATGAAAAGTTCATGTTACCAAACCTGCATCAATTAAGACATTTACGAGACAACGTTGAGAAATTCGGGCCTCTATTTACCATGTCGTGTTTCCATTACGAAGACGCGAATGGAAAACTGAAAAGTTTAGTACATGGTACTCGTTGCGTGGACAGTCAGATTTGTAAAGCATCTTCGATTTTCATTCATTTAGAGGAATTCAAAATAAAACATTTAGTCGAGGGGTCAAAAGCTCATAGTTTCTGCGAAAAAATCATGAAACCAAGCATGAAAAGCGAAAATTAACATTTGTGGCGGATACATTTTAAATAATTGGTGTACTGAGAAATTTAATCCGGGTTCCTGAATTAACAGTGGATTTTGTAAATGTAAATAAATTAAATTATAGAGAAGTCAGTCACTTCCGAAGAATAATGAAAATTGGTATATATTGTGAGGCAATTTCATATACACGGACGATGCGTATTGTATATAGTATAAAGACATGCTGAACTGGATCAATTTTCGATACTATTTATTAAACTATACACTACTTACTCTCACACTATCTGCCGTGCCGTTCCTAAACTGTACTTTAAGAATAACCCTCATTGTATAATATTTGCCGTGCCGTTAATGATCTGCTCGATGGTTTTGGATTATGGACATCTATAATATATAATATGGAAATGATTTTATTCATCAGTTGTAGTTAAAATAAATAAGGATCAGCTATACATATTTTAAATACGAGGCGACGGAAGCTTGGAGTTATGGAATCATTTTGAATTTTTTGCGCTTGTATATTTGCGATTGCAATGGCGATTGCATGGACAACGATAACTGCGGAATGAAGTACTTTGCGACTGTTAGAAAACTGAATATTGAACAAAGCAATGAAGTTGTACTGTTAGATTTAAATGATAATTTTTCACCCTGCGTTTTTATTCAACTGCGAGATGTGAATGAAATGTATATTTTCGATCCAGTTAACACATTTGAAGACAAGTAGACATATCAATGTGAATTTTCATTGTACAAGAAAGAAAGTACGGACAACTAATATTTTTCACTATTATTTCACCAGAGGTTCTTCAATAAATAATTAAATATTTTAAAATATTTAGTTATTTATTGTCTCCTCAAAAAAAAGTAACCTCCACATTTGCAATAATATTATTACATATGTCATGAATTATTTAGTATACTAATTTTGAATTAATATAGGAATCTACAGAAAATTTTAAAATAAATATCACGTAAACAACAATTGACGAAGAATGAAATATAGCTAAGCAAAATGTATGAAAAACAGACAGACGGTTTAAGAATTTTTTTCATTTATCTGCTGATTGAATGATTCGAAAAATAAATTTTTCACGCATCACCCCGCGCAAAAAATTGTATTGTTTATATAAATATGATTTATATATTTCTATTTCCCATCAAAAGTTGCTTATGTGATGTAAATTATAAAGCATATCTGCAATTCCTATATGCATTAAAATGAGCTACTAATAATATTTTTGCAAAATTATTCGCAACCTTGACGTGGTGTGGAGGCTTAAATTTATATGAATTTTATTTCAATCATACATACTTTAAATATTATTCATATAAATGAACCAATGCGAATATTATTCTTTAATAATACATTTTTAGCCAAGGGACGAAATGTTACTCCTGGAGAATAATATTTTCATCTGTAAGTTTGATTTATAGTACAGATGTATATGTTTATATATATATATATTGTGACGCTGCTTTTCGAGCCCGTCAAAAAGAATATGAATAAATTTTTATTTTGGTTTAGATAATGGTAGGTTGTTGGAAAAACTGATGGTAATATGGCATATATTTTATTTTATGGAGTCTTTGTATGTAATAGATTGAATGAATGTGTGTGGATCTGGATTAGGTAGAAAGTTTTGTTGCGAATAATCTTTGTCGATATATTTTATTGTGAGAACTGTATAGGGTTTATTGATTATATTTGGATATTTTTATATGATTTATTTACTAGTGCATTTTGATACTTTTATAATGTGGTAATTTGATGTATTAGGATTTGGTATTTTGAGGACCTTATATGATTCATTAGTTGCAATTTTATAGTTGTATGTAATTTATTTACTGTGTATTTGAGATAGTAATGATTTTATTTTTGCTTTGTATATTGTATGGCTGACTGGAGGAACCTCGCTCGAGAACACACTCAACGAGGGACCTTTCGAGGAAGCAGTTTTGAGGATCTTGAGAGGATCATTGCGGGATGAGGAAACTGTTTCCAGGAACCGTTGATCCCTCCAACTCCGACGTGTCGTGGCACTAGCGGCCGAGCGAAATAGAAGACCATGTTGGAGAAGCCATCTACCTCCAACCTGCCAGGCTTGACTTGTCGCATCTTGTGAGACTTAGAGGAATGACTCCCCAAATACTCCCATCATGGAACCCCGGGAATAGATTGACACCTTTCCATACTAAATTTCCGATTCGCTGAAAGTTGGTGCATCCCAAACCCCTGAGACTCAGGGAAAAGTGTTTCCACTTGTTTGCCGTGGTCCGACACCAACTACGTTGAATCTCGACCCCACCGAAGACGTTCGGACTCCTTTGTGTGATACTGGTGGAAGATACGCTAGGCCATCTGCAGAGTAATAGCTAGTGAGTTTTCTTCTCCATGGAGCGAGGGCTTGAGATCACGGGCGAAAACGAAGTTGCAACGATGCGAGAGAAATTGGGAAATTCAAAAAGTGGCGGCAGAAAAAGCTTACCATCGAGGATATCAGAGGGCAAGCTACGACACCGAGGAGGGAAGAGGGGGAAACGCGGGACTGGAACAGTGGAATCAAGACCGAAAATCAGAGTCGCAAATGAGAAGTCGAGCGCGCGACTCCGAAGGATGAGGTTCCGATTCTGACCATCAGCAGCTCCAACAACTTTTCCGATTTTTCCGATATAACCAACCACGTGGATCCAAGATTTGAAATCTACCGATAGTGTGTTCTGGGCGTTGGCGAATCTAGAAGCAGGGTCTTGTTCAATTTTGTATGGGTAGCGTGAGTGAATAATTATTTTTTTTTGTGCAAGGCTCATATTTTTCTTTTTGCCAAGAACGGACCGATTTCCAGGACAAACTTTGTAACGAAATGCGAAAGAAATGTTTATCCACTAAATTTAGTTCCGATATTGTAGTACCATGTTTAGTAAAGTTTTGATTAATTTGAAAATATTGTAGAATTGAAAATGATAAATTTTGATTTTTTTTGATCTGTGAAATTTTAATTTTATTAGAATAGTAGTTTCCGATTAAAACAAGTATGATAGAGTTTTGTAAAGATTTTGGATGTTTAAATTAGTGAAAGGAAAATAGATTTATATTATTGAATTAAAAGGTAGAAATCTTGCGAAAATTAAATTTCCGATTTGAATTGTTTGTGTATAAATTTAGTCAACGTGTTTATTTGGAAAGTAATGCGACGATTAATATTGAAACTTTTGATTTGATCAATGTAAACGGATAGAGACTTCGATTTGTGTAATTATGTTATAAATATGATGACTTGAAATCATTTTGCATGTGATACCGAAAATATTCGTCTGTTATGAGCTGACCAAATTATGAGTAAAAATTATTGAATGTAAGATTTGATTTTTTTTTGGCGAATAATAATAATATGATAATTGATTTTGTTTGATTTTTCTTTGAGGAAATTCCTTGTTTACGCACAAGAATCCTTGCCTGGATATTCCGCAGTCAGTTCTGTTGGCATTAGGGACCGAATTTTCCGCTTCACGTTTGATAATAAAATTGTTTATTGAGTTAATTAAAGGCATTACATCTTCAGCTCAGTTTAGAGTAAATTAACGCACGTTGCGGTGATGTCGTGGTTAATATAAAGTTTTGAGGATAATTTTTGCCTGTGAGAGACCGGGCGGCGATCCTGACCTTTTTGTGATAACGTAAAGGGGGTCCTGAGCTAAACAATAAATTATTAAAGGTGGCGAGGATAGCGTTAGATGAAAAATAACGTTACAAATGGCGATCCTGCCAGGATTCTTGTAAATAAGGAATAAACAAATATAGTTTATAATTTTTGATTTTAGATGAAAATTTATTTAAAAAAAAAAAATTTTTTGTTGTTGTAAATTTATAGTTGAGTTGAAGTTTTAATGCTGAAACAGACATGTGAACATTTTTTTTATTAAGGTATTAAACAATATAATTTTAGTTAAATATAGCAAATTGAATTTTATTCTATGTGGATAAATGATTATTTGTGATAATTGATTGAGATTTGCAGTGCAAAGTTAATTATAATAACGAAATTATTCAAAGATCGGGTTTTTAAATTTCTATTTAAATTTTATTTCATATTGAACCATAATTGTATATTTAAAACTTTATTTCTGTTGTGATTTGTAATAGTGTTTATGTTTTGTGTGAATTGTGTTTGAATTCAATCGAAGTATTATTTGATATTTTCCTCCTATTTAGGTGCTGATATAATCCTGAGTTTAATTCCGATATTATTTTATTTGATGAGTTTTGTTTTGGTCTGTCGCGAAAAGCAAGTTTCGAATGAAACACTGTACTCGCGCCATCTAGTGCATCTTTACCGAACCATATATGCGCCAACGGTGGGTGGTGAGGCCCCGTAAGACGCCATCTAGTGTAGCGACGCTGAACTACGTGCGCGCGAACGGTGGTTAGTTAGTTCCCGCAACGCGTAGCCGAGTACCGAGTCTTTCTACGCGCATAGGCGGCGTTTTGTTCTGGACGGTACTCTGTATAAATTTTCTAGCGGTAGCAATATCAACACAAAGAGGCTGCGTTTGGATTTGTGCTTGGCTGTTGCGGACGATTTTGAAATTGCACGGTGGACTATTCTTTCTCCACTGGTTATCTGAAGTTGTTGTTCAATCTCGGGTTCGAGATCTTTGAAATTCCGATACGCTGATCTTTGAATTCGGTGAGTTTTACGAGAAGGCAGTTGATTTTTTTTTGTGTTTACATCGCTGAGAGTAACGAATTGGTTTTTAATTAAAGGGTCTATTGCATTTGAAACAAAATTAGACTGTCTTTGGTTTTATATTATATAAATTTAGTAACAACACTTCTTTGAGAAAAGTAAATAGTTATTGTTTTGGTCTTTTTTTTTGTGTTCTTCTTTTGTAATACGTATAAACAACAACAATCTAGCGTGATTATTCAAATCATTTGTACAATTGGTACTTTCCATTTGGGCTCGTTATTTTTAATTGTATAAGCCATGTTTGAAAACTAATTTTATTGAAATTATATTTTATTATCGTGTGTTAAATTCGAATTACTAGTTTTTTTTGGGTAATTATTTTTTTTATGAAATATAAATTTGTGTTCTTCGTACATTCCGATTATTAAACCGAAAGTAAATTTAGTAAATAAACAAGTGATTAATTGAAAGTGAGTAATTTTGGATTTTGTTAGTGACCTTAATGGTTGAGTGAGATATTGTAGTCAAGATATATTAGTAACTTAGAGTTTTTTTATATAAAGCCTTTGTCTAATTGTTTTGATTGTTCGCTCGAATCATTGAGGATCGCGGATGGAATGTAAATTGTTTACAAACTGATGCATTTGTTTGATCCTTTTTGGCCTAAATAATTTTGTTTTAAATTGATATTTAATTGATTTTTTTTTATTATTTTGTTATATATAAATTTGCGTTTAGAATTAAAATTTGTTTTAATATGGCTGCTACAAGGGAAAGCGTGTCAAATTGGGTTTTGTCTCTGAGTGCGGATGAATTGAAACGCGAATTAGAGAAAAGGAGTCTGCCAACAAATGGCATTACTCATGTATTACGTGTTAGATTGCTAAAGGAGTGGAATGAAAACCCACAATCATTTACTGAGATCCCAAAAATTGATGAGCTTGGTCAGGAGACAAGTCTGATAGATTTTGATTTAGATGAATCGAGAGGTTCGGGTAGAAATTTACAAGTGATAACAAGACAAACTGTTGAGAATGTATCCTATTCCGAGCGATTAGGTTCAGATGGTAGAACTGACCCCTTATTTTCTCAGCCGATTTTGAGTGAGGAGAGGATAAATCCGGATGTTGAGATGGGAAACTTGAGAATAAAGAGGGATATCGTATCTGGGAATAGGCAGTCTGAAGTAGGTCCGAGAGTGCAATTTCGTTCCGATGATCGGGTTAATTCTGCTTATGCGCAAGGTGGAAATACAAGTGTCAACCCGTTTTTACCAGAAAGTAATTATCCTCCTCATTCGAATTACTTTGCGAGAGATAGTTCAATGAGAAAACCGACATTTTATGATCGATTGTCGAGATCTGGGAACCAATTTGAACCTCGCCCAAATGAGTTTCGTCCTCTTGATCGTAACTTGGATTTTGGCTCGCAAAATCCTAATCAACGGGTAACTCGAAACTTAGCCCCAGTTTGGGACATTATGCGCAAGTGGAACATTAGGTTCTCTGGTAGAGAAAATGCCGAGGAGTACGTGGCTCGTTTATTAGAAGGTAGAAAATTGATGCCTATTGGTGATTCCGATCTTCTTTCGTGCTTACCGTTTTTCTTTTCCGATATAGCGTTGGCTTGGTTTAGGGATAGACGCAGTAATTGGGAAACGTTTGATGATTTCGTTATTGCCTTTCGCACTCGTTTCGGTAAGCGTGATTATCAATTTATTCTGCAGAGAGAAATTCAGAATAGGACCCAAGGTGATCGGGAGCCTGTAGCGGATTTCTTAACTTGCATTCATGCACTGATGTCCAAGTCAATTCCACCATGGCCAGAGTGGCAGAAAATAGACTGCGCTTATCGAAATATGCATCCGAGGTTGAAAATTTCGTTTCGTATAGATGAAATTCGTAGTTTCGAGCATTTGGAATCGGTAGCCATTCGGTGTGAAGAAGTATATCTTTCGGCACAAAACTTTCATGCCCCGCCCCCACCAGAGAAATCTCTCGAGTCGGAATTAGCCTATCACCCTCCTAAAAGTCTTCGGACTAGACCCCAAAGGTCCACGGCCTTGATGTGTGACCCAATCGAGGTGTTTGATGCGGAAGACCTATTTGCGTTAAAGTCTAGAAAAGAACCGATACCCACTAATCAACCCAAGTGGAAAAAGAAAAAGGGCGAACAACAGAGGTCTGAGACAACGCCACCAAATGTCGTGCCTGAAGCACTTCAGCACCCAAACCCCTCCTCTGTCAAAAAGAGAGTCATCTGCTGGAATTGTGATAAAGAAGGCCATGTATTCAGGGATTGTCCTGAAACTTTAAAGATCTTTTGTTATCGTTGCGGAAATAAAGGGATGACTAAAATAACTTGTCCGTGTTCAAAAAATTTATAGGGGAGTCCTTGAATCGGACTGAAGTGACCCCCAGAAGAACTTTGTCTAATTCAAGTCCGAATGATGATGAAGTGATTAGCGATAGATCTTCCGATGAAGTTTTGAATATTTGGACAGATGGTTGTTGTATGGGTAACGGATCATCTGCAGCGAGAGTTGGTGTGGGTATTTACTTTAGTGACAATCATCCTCTAAATGTTTCACGTCCTGTGTACAATGGACACACAAATAATTACGCTGAGATCGAAGCAGTGATTATAGCCGGTGAAACAGCCAAACAAATGGGATATAGTAAGATATGTATACACACGGATTCTCAGTTTTTAATCCAATCAGTAAATAAATGGATACCTTCTTGGAAGGAAAGTGATTGGAAGGATAATAGGAAACATGAAGTTAGGAACCGAAAAGAATTTGAACGTATGTTAGAAGTATTGAAGGACTTCGATCAAGTTGAATGGAAG
Organism: Dicroscelio sp. ZL-2020; assembly: GCA_022817505.1. NCBI lineage: Eukaryota > Metazoa > Arthropoda > Insecta > Hymenoptera > Scelionidae > Dicroscelio > Dicroscelio sp. ZL-2020. The sequence goes on along the minus strand of JABFPG010000095.1, from coordinate 333 downwards.
TACGTTAAAGGCCATTCTGGTGTTTATGAAAACGAACAAGCAGATGAGTTGGCTAAGAGAGGAGCAGAAAAACACGAGATACCTATGAACTATGGAGAAAATTTGGCAAATGAGTCGAACACTCGAGAAGAACTTTTGTCAAATTATGACATATATGAAAAAGTAGATCTTCCTTTGATAATCGATTCGCGTATCAAGGGTTGTAAGTTTGACTTAATGCTGGACTCGGGAGCGACTAGAACTTTTATAGATGATAGAGTATATCGTGAAATACGGAGTTACAATTTTCCCGAACATCCTACTCATATTAAAGTCAGGTTAGCTGATAGTCAG
>JABFPG010000094.1:0-10252 GCA_022817505.1 Dicroscelio sp. ZL-2020 | reverse complement strand
CGCACCAACACGCTTTTAAATGTCGCTAGAGTCTTTCTTAACGTTATGCAGAAACCTCTCGACGCTGGGATGAGTGGAAACTCTGGGAGAATTTTATTATCTGAAACATAAATCCAATAATTATACACTTTTCTTATTAAATTAAGAACCAAATAAAAAGATTTTGCTTAAATAAAACTATTTTGTCAAATATCTGGAACAATTGGCTGATTCATTTTATTCAATTTATGCAAACGATTAAATAATTTTATTATAATTCAATTGCACAGTAATTATAATTGCAAAGCTAATTGTTATTGCGTAATCAAGTTGCAAGGGCTCAAAAGAATTTATTCATTCGTTCAATAGTAGATTTGTTTCAAATTACACTTTGATTAAAATGTAATTATGTATAATTAGTTTTAAGATATTAATTTTTGATAAGCGGTAATTAAGTAGAGGCGATGATATTGTAATTAGAGTATGAATGATACTGTATGTATAACCTTCAATGCTTGAAGCTGGTAAAATATAGTGGAAGTAATTATTAGTTGAGTTACTGAATAACTTTCATAATAGCACTGCCTTTGAGACAAAGTATCTAGATTTAATATATTATAATCTATAAAAAAACATTTTATGCATATTATTATTAAGAAACGATGATAATATCTAATACTAAATTTTCATTTATTAAAGAATTAAAAGACATTGTTTGATTATTAAATTTGTATTTGCATTTTGTCACAATTCTTGAAATCCCTAGTGGAAATAAAGGAGTCTGAAATATGTCTGAAATAATTCTGAAATGAGTCTGAAATTACTCACGAAATTCGGACATTTCAGACTCATTTAAAACAAAACTAAAAATTGTCTGCGCTGAATCTGAACGTGTCTGAAACCAGCCTGAAGGACTGTGAATTCATCTGAAATGAGTCTGAAACTTTTCAGAATGATTCAGACTCATTTTAGATTAATTCAGAGTTGCTAAATGAGTGAACCATTCTGAAATGATTCAAACTCATTTCAGATGAATTCAGAGTCGTTCAGACTGGTTTCAGACTCGTTCAGATTCAGGGCAGACAATTTTCAGACTTATTTCAGACATATTTCAGACTCCTTTATTTCCACTAGGGATATATAAATGTATTTACAGATAATGAAAAAATAAATAGATAATCTTTTTATTGGAATTCATGGCAATTTGGAAATTGCATCTAATTTAAAAATACTCTTAAATTTCATATGCTTCAGACTTCTTGCAGACCTTTGCCAATTTTTGCAAACTTTGCAACATTTTTTGTTTATCTTCAAATATTTATTTTAAAAAATGACCTCATCAAAAATCGAACTCGATACTTTTTAATTACAAGTAGACAGTTTTAGCTACTTTGCTACTTTTTGCAGATTATTGTAGATTTTTACAGATTGTAGAAATCTGCAAAATGTCTGAAGCTTAGGAGTATTTACAGAGTTATTTCAGACCTCGTTGCAGCACAATTGCATATCAATTTCAGACTTTTCGATTCTATCGAGGTGCCTTATAATTACAGATGGGTCTTTACGAAACAATGAAAAATGCGAATGAAAAAATGGATACAGTTAATGAAGGAATTTCTAATTACCTTGAGAAAAAGCGACTAGCGTTTCCACGATTTTTATTCCTAAGTAATGATGACATGTTGAGTATTTTATAAGAAACGAAAGATCCACTACGTGTTCAACCCCACCTGAAAAAATGTTTCGAAGGCATAGCTAAACTGGGGTATAAAGAAATAGTATGTTACGCTATAAGGGAGAGAAACAAGCGTTTATTCCCAGGGTGAAGTGACGGCACGCGACGGAACCGAGGGCTGCCGAAGGCAGCCCGAGGTGACAGTCGAGTGCTGGTCACTTCACCCGTGGAATAAACGCTTGTCTTTCCCATGTGGCGTATTATATTTTTCGTAACAAGTGCACACAGAAACAGCATTTATCTCCGATTTCTAGGTTAAGAAACATGTTTTATTCCCTAGGCAAGCTGTTTCTCTCCCAAGATGAATGTTTCTCTCCCAAGATGCTAGTTTCCCTCCCTGAGGGAATAAACACATGTTTCCTAACCTAGAAATCAGGGAGATAAATGCTGTTTCTTGTGCACGTGTTACGAAAAAGAATTTTTCTTGCTACAATGAAGACATTAAACAGTTAAAATGATTGAAAAATAGTTTTTGCAGTGTTAAGATTATGTTGACGGTGTGCCCACTTAGCCCCGGCAACTTGGTGCCCACTTAGCCCCAAGCATTACTTTCAAGTTTAAACGTTTCAAAAAAATAATAAAATCAATATTCATACAAATTATAAAATAAATTTGTACGCAGAATTGAATTCTCTAATAAAATAACTTACTGGAATTATGTTGCATTGAAAACTTTCGACACAAAACCAATTTTTCCTAACACGTTATTTTTTACTTTTCGCTCTTCAAAACAGTTTCGACTATGTAAAAACTGAACCAATATTCCAAACTTCACCAAATTTCGCCAGCAACGAAAACACATCCAACAGCATCTGTCATATGGATTATAAGTTCGTGCGATATTGGTTTGTCGGTAAAATATCGACTGCTAGCTTAGCCTCGGTCTCCCCTACTTTCATAAACTTTCAAATTTTCAAAAATTTTCTATAATTTTCAAATTTTTAAAATTTTCACATTTTTTTAAATTATCAAAATATTCAACATTTCTGAAATTAACACAATTTTCAGAATTATTAATATTTTTAAACTTTTAACAATTTTCAACAATTTTCAATTTTTCAAAATTATCAGAATTTTTCATATTTTCAATAATTTTCGAAATTCACGCAATTTTTCAAAATTTTCATAAATGTTCAAAAAATTTTAACCTTTGAAAATTTATAAATTTTGAAAACAAATCTTCAAAATTTTCAATAATTATCAAATTTTCAAAATTATCAGAATTTTTCAAATTTTCAAAATGTTCAGAATTATGAATATGCTTAAATTTTCAACATTTTTAAATTTTCAAAAATTACAAATTTTAAAAACTTTAAAAACTTATATTTTATTATTACAACAGTGTTAAAATTTATTAAAAGCATTAGCAATGAAGGAAATAAATATTATTTCTATACGCCTTATCCATTCCGCCTGACACGACACGAGCGCCGCCCTCGCGGTAGCCGGTAAAATAACTGGAGTTAACTATTCAAAATATGTGTATACGTTTTTCTGTTGTCTTGTCGCGTTTTGACAGGTTTGTTAGTTTATTTGCATGATTTGCATGGTGGTTGAAGCTAAAAAATGTCAGTATTGATAACGTGTGGTTTTCAACCCGTAAATGTAGACATTTTCCGTTCAAAAAGCTTGAGAAAAGGAACAAATTTGGTAAAAAGTTTTCATGTGTCCCAAGTACAAGAAATTTTGCAAAACAATACGAGAATATTAGTGGGTGTTGTTTTGAGAGAAACGCCAGGAGCGCACAGCAGGAAAAAGCATGAAAATACGTACGATGTTAAAGTAGAGGTAATAATTTTAATATAAACAAACACTCTAATCTAAATTTACAGGTTAAAAATTGCCCCAGACATTTATTTTTCATGTCATTATCCTAATAGCTCAAAATATATTGTAAATATGAAAAATGTGAAAAATATTTATGCAATATTGCAAATTAATCGCAATAAATAATTTTTCCATTAGGCATTACAATATATTTTTTAAATATTAGGTGGTCTTGAAAAGTACGAGAAAAAGAAATGGTTATTTTCTGTGTAATCATCAATTCGTGTTATTATTTATTTGAAGTAAATATTTGACTATAATTGTTGATTACACAGTTTGTAAAAATAGATAGCTTCTAAAAGGAAAGAAACCAATTTTCAGCTTCGTCCAGATCGAACAATTTTAGACACTCACTGCAATTGCAAGGCAGGAAAAGCGTACTGCAAACATGCAGCTGCAGTTTGCATTTTTGTAAATTTTGAAAATACAACTTCCAAAACCGACGAGCCTATGATCTGGAACAAACCACCTGAGGAACAATTAGAAAAGTACCACAAAGGTAGTCGCCTAGAAAAAATGTTTCCGTCAGTGGTAGCAAATCGAGGAGAAGACCAATTCTACAAATTCAACGATATTGAAAACCTGGAAGTAGCACGCAGAGACGAATTGGCAATGTTTCTGAAAATGGTGGATACTGAAATCGCTGTACAAGAGGAAAAGCAGAAAAACTTGGCGGATAAATTAGAGCGAGAATTACAACAAAAAGATTTACTGAAAAAATTATTTCAGTTTCAATTACGTAACCAGGCCTATGGGAATATGCAAATTAAAACTTTAAATGAGACGAAAATTGTACTTCAAAAGGATAACTCTTTTTTCGAAAATGATTTTTTTAAACAAAATATTAAAGTTACCGAGGACGAGTGGCTTGAAATTAGTTTCAATTCTATGGGGCAATCTGAATCTTCGACCTGGTATAAAGAACGACTTCTTCGTATCACAGCCAGTAGTAAAGCACACCGTGTCAAAACAAGATTGAAAGATTTTGAAAAGTTGACTCAACAGCTTGTAAAAGAAAAAAGATATGCATACAGCACCCCAGCGATGCGTTATGGTCTGCAAACTGAAAAAGAAGCCCGATTAGCTTTTCAAAAAAAAACGGGCTTTATCGTCAAACAAGTTGGTTTGATAATTTCGTTTAAACAACCATTTCTTGCATGCAGTCCAGATGGTATTGTTTTGAATGATTTCGATTACGAACTTTTGGAAATTAAATGTCCATACGAATGTGCGAATTTGGGGATTGTAAATGCACAGGAAAAAACGATTAACGTTAGTTATTTAAAAATAGATGAAAATGGTAGTGTCAGTTTAAATATCAATCACCAATATTACACTAAGATCCAAACCTCACTGCATGTCCTTGGAATTGAAACTTGCCATTTTTTTGTATATTCAAAAGTAGATTCAGTCCATCTGATTATCCGTAAAGACCCAATTTTCCTCTCTCATTTAATAGCAAAAATTGAAGAATACTATTTTAAGTATTTTTTACCAGTAGTTGAGATTGCGTAGATAATATAATGTGTGTTATGAATGGGATTTAAGATGGGAGAATATTTGACCAGGTTATTATTCTATAATATATTTATTGTTTATTTATCAAATGTTTTGTTCCTTTATTGTACATGTATGAAAGTTTGAAATAAACTGTTTAATAAATACTTTGAATCGGTCATTTTTTTTCATTGAAAATCGTTTTTATTTTTTACAAATATATTTTTACACTTCTAAATTTTTTACGGATCGGCCTTAGTCGCAATTAGAGGTTCTTTATTATTTGCCAGCACGCACGCAACAAACATTATCTTATCCATCCATGGGAATAATTCTACTGGTATATAATGCAAAACATTGAACAATTTTACTCGTTGGATACAGCGTTCAACATGAATTCGTACAGCGGCGACAGAATACCCATCTAGCACTTCTGCTCTCGAAAACTGCGGATTTGTGGCAAAAGGTGGCATAACCAAAGTACAATTTTGTTTCATCAGTTCTGACTTGATTTGTGGGAATCCTTTGTCTGCCATGATTTCGTCACCAGCTTCTATTAAATTCAAGAAACCCGAGTCATTGACAATAATGCTGTCGCTAGATCTACCTCCATATCCTTTAGATATAAATGATATCAAACCGCACGGTGTTATACCAATTAAGAACTTAATTGTAAAACTCGATTTGTAAGTGGAATACATTAACGCACGATTTTCGACTGTTGGTGGTGTTTCGCATCTCAATTCTGTGCAGTCTATAATGCAGCGGCAGTTAGGATACATGCTGAATGAATCAGGCAAATTAGCTTTTATTGCTTCTCTAGAAGGCCAGAAAATCCAGGTTTTCGTGGATTCATATAATGTATTTAAAACCTCATAAAAAATCTTGCCTGCAGTTTGAGAACCTATACCAAATAAAGTTGATAAAGCTGTGAACGGCAAACCAAGCTTCATTTTCATTAGGAACAGCAAGAGTCTGTCTTCGGCGAGTAATACCTTGTAATATTGGCATTGTCCAGGAGCCTTTGGTTTTATAAAACTTAAAAGAACAGAAAATAATTGTAGACTGACACCTCCTAATTGCTTCATACTCTTGTCGCTTTTTATACTTCTAAATCCTTGGAAATTAACTTTCATTTCCCAATCTGATCCAACACCAATGGTTCGGGTAGTTTTCGTAACAGGAACTTCCACTACGATTCTTCGTTCTTTCACTTTCTGGCTATTGTCAATCGGTATAAAAGTTTGAGTCGATGCTTCATTTTTTGACGTATCTTGCCAACAAAATAGTATTGTTGATGAGTGATCGACAGAATCGTCAGGAACGTAGTCGGTCTGCACCGACATATCACATGTGTCCTTAGTATCAAACTGTGTCACAGCATCTTGCATATCTTGTACGTCAAGAGTAGAATCTGAAAAAAAATTAATCATAAATAGGAACTTATAATAAATCGTCAAATTTAGTATTTAATGTTTTGGAATTTAATGTTAATATTTACTGTCATCGTGATTAGTATTTGCTTTGCGTGTAATTTCCCTTTTTTTATATCTGTTTTCTCTGGCTGAAACAGCAGGATCTTCCGGTTTCCAGGGGAAAATTGTTGGATGATAAGCAGTATCATTTTGATTTTCGGATCTTTTGCCACCAACAAAATGACTACTGCAAATTCTAGTATTGGCTGTTGGCTGCCAAGGACCTTCAACGGTTCTAAATAATCAAAAATAATCTTACAGTTTTTGCAAGTTATTTGTAGTATTTAAAAAATTATATTTGCGCAGAAATAATTTTAACTTCAATTTAGCCCAACATAAATTATCTTTATACATTCACCAAATAACTTTAATAACTCCATGTACCTCAAAAGAATAAGATTAACGAATATGTAAATTTTTTCCACTCTTTTTTTTATTTGAATCAGATTTTTTTATTTTTGCAAAAATAATCAATTTATTTATTTTTAGAAATAACAATTGTTGATAAATTATCAATTTCACCAATTCATTTTTTATTAAATATTTAATGAAATGGTTTCAAAATTAATTAATCAAATAAAACTATTTTTTTAATTTTAGTACTGATGTTATTCATTAATAAATTTGAAATATATTTTATGAGGCAATATTTGACTAAAAAAAAGTGACGTTATCAGATTGTCATTTTTTGTCGTTCATATTACGATATATTATAATTTTCAATACATATACTATTTGAAATAATACAAACTAATTAGTATTAAAGATAAAAAGTGCCTCATAAATGAAAAAATACTGGTGAAATACTGTTTATTTAAGTCAATAATTTAAATTGCTTGATTTAAATTGTAGCAGTCCTATTAACAATTGAAATAAAATTCCATAAGTAATTATGTTTTGCTTTTTAATTTTTACGGAATTTTTTATTTTATCCTACATATATTTCTTTAATAATTTGAAGTCAAAATAATGGACTCATAAATAAATAATACCGAATATTTTTATTCAGAAAACATGTCAAAAACGTTTTTAGGTTATACTGAAAAGAACTTGTTCATAACCTACGATATTATTGTTTACGAAGTGCCGAGTTATTTTATATTGGAATTAATATAAAGTGCTTTATTTGTTTCAATTTTTACTTACGGTGCACGTCGTACTTTAGTAATCCAAACTTGTTTCCTTTCCTGTTCGTAGCTCCGATTTGGAAAACGATAAAACGACAAATCGGGCCTACTTTGGGCAGTGTTTTCACAATTTGGCACACAGCATGAAATTCCGGGTTTTTTTCTCTCTACATTTGCCCTCTCTTCACTCATTTTCAGTCAAAAAAACGTAATTACAATTTAAAAAAGTTATCTTAGTTCTATGCTACGAATCTATTAAAGCCCATTTAGCTTTTGCCTATGGTTTGTATTTATATCTGTATATATTTAACAAGAATTAATAACGCTAATAAAGCAATATATCAGTTACTATAAAAAAGTAAAATACGAGGCGAAAATATAACAGCATTAGTGTTCAGAATAAAATGAAACAATCCCGCGTAAAAAAAGGACTGCGATATTATGGGAAACGGTCAAATACTACAGTGGAATTGTAGGATTTTACCATTTACCATAATGCCGCAGTCCTACTTTCTGCGCTGGATATCAATTTGAAGTATACATATTCGTGTTTAGATTGACATACCATTAAATCGAAATATTTTTCTACTAGAATAAGGAACTTGTGGATACAATTAAGAAAAAGTTGGACATCTTTGATATTTATTATCGGAAACAGTGGCTAAAAGCTGATGTTACAAAGCAGTACAGCTGTTATAAAAGCAATCATATGACGGATAATGCACTGGAGTCGCAACATCGATTTTTTAATAGGACGTTCAGAAAAAATGGAACAGCCAAGGAATTTATGCGTAAATATCTTTTACTTAACACAGTAATTTTAAGACGTTACAATAATTCATTATTCATTTCTAAAATCTAAGCAAATAAAGTATTATTTATGCCGAAATTGAGAAGAATTTGAATTGAATATGTTGAATAGTTTATATTACTTTTTAATGAATATCCTTTGCTTGCAAATTACTCCAAAAATATAATCAATGGGCGTAAGAGAAAAATGTAGTTAAATCTATTTTGTTGATGCAGGACGTTACAGCATTATTACTGACAAAATGTTCCAGCGCCTGGAAACAGCAAAAAAAACAAGCATCCCGCCAGAACTCGGCGATGAAAATCTAATTCGCTTGTGGAATAAACTGGACGATGGAAGCATATCGCCCGAAGAATTTCTAAGACTGGCTAGTAATAGTTCATACGTACAAAACCAGGTTGACGTGTTTGAAAGTAGTAAGCTAAAAAAGAATAATTGGGCTAAATACGAACAAATATATCAGACGTTTTATTATTCATCGTTGATTTAATATATTAATGTATTCTAACAAACTTGTTCAAATGTAGCTTGCCAAATACAGCACAGTGTTGATGCAACAGACAAGCAAGAAGAAGATAGCGACGCTGCTGTAGACGAAAATTCCGGAAGTCAGAGTGATCGCCACAACGATTCCGACGGATCAACCACCGAAAATGCATATGTCGTTGAGTGGCTAGACGAAGATTTTGGCGGGATATCACGCGACGCTGCTGTAAACGAAAATCCCGGAAGACAGAGTGATCGCCCCAACGATTTCGATGGATCAACTACCGAAGAGGCATATGTCGTTGAGTGGCTGGACGAAGATTTTGGCGGGATATCACGCGACGCTGCTGTATACGAAAATCCTGGAAGGCAGAGTGATCTCCAGAATTATTCCGATGGTTCAACCACGAAGGAGGCATATGTTGTTGAGGGGTTAAATGGAGATTTTGGCGGAATAACACGCGACGCTGCTGTGGACGGAATTCCGGGAAGACATCATAGCGATCGTCAGGACGATTCCGATGGGTCAACCACCGAAGAGGCATATGTCGTTGAATGGCTAGATAAGGATTTTGGCGGAATATCACGCGACGCATGCAACTATTTGTTTTGAAATGTTAAATATAAATTAATATTATTTAATTATTTATTGAATGTTACACGTGAGCATTTAACATTTTTACTACAATTTAATATTTAAGACTTTCGTGATAATTTATTATGCTCTTTTTTGTAAAAGGCAGAAACATGGACGCCTAAGTTTAACTACTCTTAATGCAATTGACTATAAGAATTTCAAATACCGAATTGTACGAGGTAAAATTTATGAGCTATAGCATACTTTTAATCTTACTTCGATAAAATGTATACAAATATATGTTTCGTGAATTGATAAAATTAAATTAACTATTCAGTATTACTAGGTAAAGTTTAGAACTAATTTGCAAAATATTATTTTCTGTTTCATTTTAATATTACAAGCGCGGATTTGATCTTAATACTAAGATGTATTACTTAGATATATTACCATATGTATTCCAGTCTTATTTCTGTCCAATCAAATATATGGAAGCTTTGAGTCAAGACGCAAAAAATATTTTTTCAGTACACGCGCTGGAAAAAGCCACTTTTCGTGACACCGCGTCAACTCAAAGTGGTCTTTTCCGCCCTTGTAATGAAAAATATCGTTCATTGCTTGGAGGAAATAGTATATTACTTAACGAGGCAAAAATGAGTTTTAAGTTGGTAGTCCTTCGGGCTACCAACATAAAACATCATTTTTCCGAGTTGAGTACGATATTTTTCCTTACGAGAA
>JABFPG010000093.1:0-10263 GCA_022817505.1 Dicroscelio sp. ZL-2020 | reverse complement strand
CTAAAATGTCGACTCGCGGTTCGCCCTGTATTAGGCCAGTGGTTCGACCACAATTTTTTCCGTGTATATACGTATTCTTTATTCTCGAATAAATAAATATCTTACCTTACAGTTACGTAAACAGTTTTGCGGAAACAAGGCACACTATACTCTTCGATACTGCAGATTCTAAATTACGAATGTAGGTGGCGCTAAAGCAGCTGTATTGAGTAGTTGGCTACCGACAATTTAAAATTATCCCGAAAAGGAAAATGATTTAAAAAAAATAAAAATATATATATATATAAGGAATAATTTAATTTGTACGATGTTGGTTAAGAAAAAAGTATCTTTTAAATTTAAGCAAATTGTATTGAATATTTTACGTAAACAGTTACTTTATATAGTTTGTTTCGGAAAGAAATAAACATATAAACAAATTAAAAAGAAAAACATTAAATTTTTATAACATGCAATGTTAGAAATGCAATAATGTAAACATTAATGTGTACTTGCCTAGTCCGTCAGAACCCCAACATTAATGATAAATAAATATTGAAACGTTTAAATTAATAGATGAGTTAATTGATTATTATCAATTGAATTGCGAACATAGTATTAAAAATAATGCTGTGTCTAGAATGTTTATGCCGCTGTTTCGAGGGATTTGTTATGCATAAGTCCGTGTTTTTGTTTTTTAACTTTTCGCGGGATGTTTTGTGGAACTGAAAATAAACAGAAGCATTAGGGTCCCTCGTACAAAAAACCTAGTTTCTGATTTAAAAACTAAGCCAGAAAAATGCAACTGAAACTTTGTATGTATATATGATATTTCACATTTAAAATGCGAGATATCATATTTAAAAATGGCACAATTAATTTAATTATGAAATTTCATATACATGTGTGAAATTTCGGTTGCATTTTTCTGGCACAATTTTGTTAAACCAAAAACTCTAGGTTTTTTGTACCAGGGGTTATTGGATTATTTAACAATGGAACATTTAAGTATATATACAAACAATTTAAAAAATTCCTTCAACTATAGCTGAACTTCAGGTTGCTTTTTCGCCGCTGCTGATCCTTATGCTTTTAGTTGAAACAACAGAGGAATCGATAATAAAATATCATTCTTCTTATCCTACGTTTTAGTTTTTTTATTATTCTTAATTTTACGTGGTTTTAGGACATGTTTTTGCAATTTTACGGACATCCAAAATATTGCTTCATGTTTTTTTGCCAAATATTAAAATAAATTTTATTTCAATTGAAATATTCTCGTCTAAATACTGGACTACCAAAATGTGTATGCAAACAGTAAAACAAGTAATACATTCTAAGAAATAGTTTGAAATTTTCAATAAAATTAAAATTTTAGTAAAATTAACGTGTGATCCCTGATTGTACCGTCATAAGAAATCATAAAAGAAAAATGTTTTATGGAATTTGCTACAGAAATTCCATATGTGATTAATGAAATTTCATAACTTAAGTTTTATGTTTCAATATGAACCATTATCGAACATTTCAGATTATTTCCTTCATAATGTTTTGTAATAAAACAAAAAACTTCTGTTATGAAATTTCATTAATCATATATGGAATTTCTGTTGCAAATTCCATAAAACATTTTTCTTTTATCATTTCTTATGACGATACAATACGAATACAATAACCATTGAGTTAATTGCAGTGTCACTAAGTTACTGTGTGATAAAATTACACATTTTTTCATAAAACATCAACTTCCAACAAAAACCCATGAAAATTATATAGTTTAAAATGTAACATTAACAAAACATTCACTATAGAGTTTTGCGCATCTAAACGAATATATTTTCCTGAGATTCCCATTTTTCCATCAGTTTCCTATAAGAGTCCGTTAAATTTCTTATGGTGTTATGTTGAATGCTATGGCCATTACTCGGCTGTTTTACATAAGTTTTCCACTCAACGTGATCAATTTTCATTTTCTTAAACTGAAACAATTGAGTTTTCCAAAAAAAAACTCTAGAAACCCCATAGAAATGATGAGGGGTGCTTACGGATGTGGTCGGTGCAATGTTTCGGTGCAGTTCGATGCAGCCCATGATTGGTAGGTTAAAATGTAACTATCAATCAAAAATTCCACCAAGCTGCACCGGAACATTGCACCGACCACGTCCGTAAGCACCCAAGATACCCATTGCAGCACCATAACATTTCCCCTGGGACATCATAACAACTTAAAAATGTGAAAAAAGTATCGTTAGTGAAATTTGAATCAATGCTTGTCCAGGTCTTTTAATACCTAATTCCTCAAATAGCGTTTCCTTGCCATAAAACCCTCATTACAATGTAATAATTATAAAAAAAAATGTTACCATAAGCATTATAAAGCATCTGAGAATGTTTTTGGTACTGTTTGGATCTATGACTTAAGGTGAAATTTTAATCTTTTTGCATTGTCTTACTTGCTCATATGGAAGTGCCACTATCTTCGTCACCCTTACTCCAATAGGACTGATATTTCACCTTAATCTCATTTATCATTTACTAAGGGAAAAATCCCCTGGTACAAAAAACCTAGAGTTTCTGTATTAAAAAAAATTGAGCCAGAAAAATGCAACCGAAATTTCGCACATGTGTATGAAATTTCATATTTCAATTTATTAAATCATATTTAAATATGATATCTCAAATTTTAAAATTTAATATGAGATATCATATATACATACGAAATTTCAGTTGCATTTCTCTGGCTCAGTTTTTTAAACCAGAAACTCCCAGTTTTTTGTACCAGGGCCTGAAAATGCACCGTTTTCGCCGAAACTTTGCCAATTTGTATGCAAATATATTATATACTTTATTTTGTTGTTGTACATATTTGTTATGATTTACCTAGATTTCAAAATGTTTTTTTGAAGTATTTACAACTAATTTTAAATTCCGTCAAAACACTGAAACGTTCGAAACTTTCATTTTACTTTTTATTTATTTTTTACTAAAACGAATCATAATTTTATATCGTACCATATTCCCTTCGCAATCATGTTTCAAAATAAAAAGCTGCTTCCAAATTGAAAAGAAGTATAATAATAATAATAATTTCTTAAATAATGGATTTGTGCTAAGGAGAAATAAATTAATAAATTAAATGTTATTGTTCTCAAACTTAATCTAACGGGATTTTAGATGATAAGAGAATTGAACGATATTTTAAATTAAAAAATTAACAATTTATAAAAAATAAACTTCAAAATGACCATAGATACAATATAATTACACTCTTTAATCTTATTGATTACAAAATATAGGGCGATGAGGCAAACGTAATAGAACACTACTGATTGTAAAAAACTGATATATTATTGGTTTTGAGTTTTAAAAGTTCTATTCAGATCAACAAATTGCTATTAACCCTTTGAGCGATGTATGAAAAGGGCTGGAGCGAACTGTCTGATAATGAGTAATTATATGTTTTTTGGGTCGCTGAATACGAATCCGCCATTTTGAAATGTGAAATGCTGTTTTCGGATTCGTATTCAGCGAGCTAAAAAACAAAAAAATAGTTCATTTTCACGGAAATCGCAGCATGCTTTTTGTATTTGGTCCGCCATATTGGACCCGCCATTTTGAATTTAGAAATTTTGAGTTCAGATTCGTATTCAGCGGCCCAAAAAACATGAACTGTTTCATTTTCGCGAAGATCGAATCACTTTTAATGTTTTTGAACCGCCATATTGGATCAGCCATTTTGAATTTTGAAATTCTGATTTCGGTTTCGTATTCTGCAACCCAAAAAACATAATTTAGACATTATTATATGAAAATAACACATTAATTTCTATTTGTTGAAAATCTAACCTTGTTTGCTCTTATTATATTATTACCATTGATTATGTAAACAAATTGAATTTATCCATAATAAAGTACAAAGTACTGACGTGTTATTAATTCTGTACAATAACCATGTACAAAAAATTAAAACTTATCACTTTCAATATTGTCCCCGAAAATCAGCAACAGAATCTGAGCAACTTGGTTGTGAAAAAATGATAAATATTTATATGGGTTTTAAATATTAACAACATAAAATTCCAAAAATGTCAACTACTAGAACACTACATTACTCCTAAAGAATGCGCGGATGTAATTTAAATTAGATTTGGTTGACACATTTAGAAGAAATTAAAGATTTAAAAATTGTTCCCCCAGTGGAACGCTGTCGCTCAAAGGGTTAATATCAATATTTCTGAGACAATATAACTGTTATCCCGAAATACGAAAAAAACATGGAAAATTACAATATTTCAATCGCTCCCTTATGATGCTTTTCAAGCATCATAAGGGAGCGATTTAAATTTGTAGGCACAATGTTTTCTAGAAAATTTATACTCTGTTATGAGCTTTTCCAAAAGGCAGCTAAAAGCGACTTTTTCGTGGTACTGTAAGTGTTGGAGGTGCCGGTCTTCCGCCACCTCCAACGTTATCTTGCACGTTTCTATTACTTTACTCAATTTTTTTCATAAAAAAATAATGATTTTTACTAAGCCAAAAAAAAACTTTTTTTGACCCTGCCAAAAGTAGCATACAAGCCGATTTCCGGAAGTTATATAGGCCAAAAACTTGAGGAAAAAATTCAAATTTAATGAAATTTTACCTAAAAATCAGCAATTAAATAGTATATTTCTTAACATATGGGAAAAGGAGGCTATTCTCCGACGACTTTGGGTTTGCTGCACGAGCGAAGCGAGTGCTGAATAGAAAATTCTACACAAGTTTAATCATAAACGTAATATTAATGATATTTTAATTTAGAAAATAAGTAAATTGCAAGAACGATATTTACATGCATAATACAGGTGGCAATACACGATTAATCTAAATATGTAAGTGACGACAAAGGAACGTCATAATATACATCAATTTTCACGTCCAATATTCGTCACTATGTCCGCTCAACGACAAAATTATGACACACGAGTGTTTCTCATGTAATGCACATGTTTTACGCGTAGACTACTTTTGAGATGTGTAATATATATCTCTTGCACACGTAGACCAAGTTCTATACGTGTAGTAGACGAAAAATAACGACCGTTATTGAAGGGTTGGTTAAACGTAGAAATGATTCAATAAAACCTCCAAAAATTTCAAACTTTATTCAACGTTACACGCTTCTAAGAGACCAACTAAAAATTTTTCGATTTTGAACGCATATATTAAATAACGAAGCATCAACCTTAATGGCGATTATCATATAATTTCTCTTCATAAATAACATTCATTGAATTAATAATTAAAAACAGAAAAAAGAAATAAAAATAAATTAACTTTTTTGTCTTAGAATACCCTTTATTTGTTTACGCGTTCAACCCAGCGACATCTTCCTTTCGCAAAAAGTTCGCAATCTTCCACTTGCAGACATCCGGCAACGGGATAAGCCCATCCAGCGCCCGAAAGACTGCCTTCCTTTCCTCGTGCATCTCAATACTCTTCCTCCATCTGTTAAACATAATGTGCCCAAACATCGGATACCGTTTCAGAAACTCCTCTCCTTTGACTAAACGCTCCACCTCCTCACTTCGAAGGTACTTTTCCAGGCCCTTCGACTTTCCGTTCATGATGTCGTACACCGATACCCTGAAATTCTCCGCCACGATTGTCTCCTTCATAACTTTCAATTCCGCCGCACACGCTGCCTCGAATTCCATCCACTTTAAGTCGTCGCGCATCTGCCGCTCATTTAACAGGAGCTCCCGCTCGTTGACCTCACTGACCTTGAGCTGTAGCGCCCTCAGCTTGTAAACGTGCCCCTGGATCACGCCTTCGGTATCCGGACTGCAGCACGATAACGCACACAAGCCGTTGCTGTTCTCAATGTTGACATCAGCGCCACCATCTAGCAACTTGTCAACAACACAGATGTCCGCTTTCCTAGCGCTGTGCAGCGGTGTATCCCCATAATTGTCCTGCGTATTGATATTGGCACCATATTTAAGCAAAATCTGTATTACGGATTTGCAAAATACGTTGTCAGGGTGTGTACGTTTCAAGGGATTCAGCATATAGTTCAGTGGCGTTGATCCGTAATCATTTCTGCAATCGACCGCCGCGCCACTGCGCAACAAGTGGCTCACAATGTCAAGTTCATGAGAATCAATGCTATAATGAAGTGGCATGTTCTTCTTCGAGTCCTGTACATTGACAGCGGCACCGTTTTCTATTAAGAATTTCACGATGTCGATACACCTCAAATGCATGGCTTCGTGCAGGAGGGTCGACCAGTTCGGCAGGGTGACATTGATGTTGGCGCCACTGTCCAATAAGATTTTCATAATGGAAGTGTATGGATTCTCGAGGTTTAACGTCTGATTGTATGCCCGACGTGTTGAGGGATATAAGATGGCGAAATACAATGGCGGATATTCTAGGCTCTTGCCCTTATTCGTGACCAGGGCGCAGGCGAAAGCGCCGTTTTCTAGCAGCAGCTCAATCATTTCCTTATCCTTATTGATGACCGCCAAATGGAGGGGGCGACAATATTCCGGTCCCTGGACATCGACGGTCGCGCCATGTTTGAGTAGTAGCTTCACCATGGCTTTGCTCTGATATACGGCATAGTGCAGGGGGGAGAGATTGTGGGCGTCTTTTATGTTGGGGTCGGCGCCGCGGCACAGTAGCAACTCTACCAACGTATAATTGTTGAGGAAGACTGCGTAAAGCAGCGGTACCGTACCACATTTCCGTTCACAACGCTTATAAACCCAATCCGTCGATTGGAATACTTCATGGATCTCTATTATTTTCTCTAGGTAGCAGTAACATTCACAATACGGATCTACCCTGCTGATGTTTATATCGGCCCCCTGTTTTAGAAGCTCATCAATCAACGTAGCTGAGTTTCTGCGGATAGCGTAATGCAATTGAGACAATCCGTCGTCGTCCAGAAAGTTTATGTCGGTGTCGCGGAGGATTTGTGAATTAGCCATATTAAGGTGTTGTTCGGCAATGGCTACGTACAAGTCCGTGTTTTTATGTCGTTTATCTTTTCGAGGGGCGCTTTCTGGAACTGAAAATGGTACAAAAGCACTAGGGTTATTGAATTATTTAGCAATGGAACATTTAAGTATATATACATAAATTTAAAAAATACCTTCTGCTATTGCTGAACTTGAGGTTGCT
The DNA here is from genome assembly GCA_022817505.1 of Dicroscelio sp. ZL-2020. NCBI lineage: Eukaryota > Metazoa > Arthropoda > Insecta > Hymenoptera > Scelionidae > Dicroscelio > Dicroscelio sp. ZL-2020. Next base: position 3,117 of record JABFPG010000093.1, on the reverse strand, counting down.
GTTTCGCTGCTGCTGATCCTTATGCTTTTAGCTGAAAAAACAGGAATCAATAATAGAATATTATTCTAGCAACAAAATAAAAAGGATAGCAAATTATAGCACTTCAGATTTCTCTACACAAACTAAACTTTCAAATTCAATCTGTTAGCGACATCTCTATTTTATACGTTTTTACATTTTGTTTCTAGCTAAACTAATTGCTTGGATTATTGTGAAACATTCCATCGGTTAGTTCTTTTTAAAACTAACATATTATATATTATTACATGATATGAATAATGATACAATCGTTTTGAAGGAAGGCTGCCAGCGCTTCGTGGCGCTTTTTGACCATTTATAACAACCCCATAAATTCTTTATTAAAATTATGCAAAATAGAGAAAACTAATTAAGATTAGAAATAATATTTGTATCATTAGTTGAATTTATTTATCATAACAAATTGATAAATTATATTTAATACCATACGGAAAAAATTGTGGTCGAACCACTGGCCTAATACAGGGCGAACCGCGAGTCGACATTTTAGGTTAGCGGCTCGCCCAAACTCGCGAAGGCCTTTTAACCTAGCAGAGGCGCGGTCCAACGGCTCGCCTAACCTTTGGGACAACGGTTCGCCCGCTTCGGGAGAACGAGTCGCCCACAGCGGGCGAACTGCTAGACTAAGCACAGGGCGAGCGGGCCTCCTTTGATTTGGTACAACGGCTTGCCCTTGTGGGCGAGCGGTCGGACCATAATTTTTTCCGTGTATGTAAGTTGCAAAATATATACCAACTATATAAATGTAGTATACAATTTAATTGTTGTAATTCGATAATTCTATTGTTTGTTCAACTTCGTGCTAAACAAAGACAGAAACAAAAAAAACTGGACAGAAATTACCAAAATTGTGCATATTTTGATTTAAATCGTTGGGAATTATAAATAAATCTCCTTCAAATTGAACTGTTAACTTTGTAATATTTTGTTTATATCTCAATCAGTATGTAGAATTCTTGAACAAAACTTGATTAAAACGAAGAAGGGTATTTCTATTCTGCGCAATAAATAAATAATCAACCGAGTTTGGTGATTTGAAAACCTGAAAGTTTTCTTTATTCGAGACTTTATACAGAAGTTTTATTTTAATTTTCAAACTGTGTATTTAGTTAGCTATGACTTTCAGGTAATACTTTTATTTAAACGTTTACCTTAATTAATTTACATTCATAATGCAAAAAATTTAACATGATATTGTCAATTTTATACACCGAAAGAAATATCTAAAGAACATAGCAATTTATTTTCTCTAATCTAAATGTCATGTGTTTTAACGGTCGCGTTTGGTAGCTGGCGCACGCAGACATGGTTGCATACACTGAGAAAAATTTCATCCTATTTTAGGATGGAAAATGTCTTTCTTTTTATTCTATGTCTTTTTGCAACATGTGCAGGAAAAGTAGCCACTTTTCCCACTGTTTTCAGTGAGAAAAGAGACTCTTTCCCCAACCCGTGGGAAAAGTACAAAATAGTGTAGAAAAGTTGCAACTTTTCCAACTAGTTGGAAAAATGAGTCTTTTCCAAACTGAAAACATGGTAAAAATGGCTACTTTTCCTGCAATTATTGGAAAAAATATCGTGTACGACTTGTGGGGAAAGTTTGCGAACCCAGATGAGTGTGTTTACTGCACTCGCTTCGCTCATGCAGCAAATTCACACTCATCTAGAATCACCAACTTTTTCCATTAGTTATTGCTATTTTTGGAGTTGTCTGTTTTTGCCTTTAAAATGGGCATGTTATATATTTCTGTACCTGATTATAATCACAATTGGGAACAGTAAAACGGTTTTTAGCGTTCTTTATGAAAAGGGCACTTGAAAAGGATGCAGAATTTATATTTAACTCAAATTTTCAAAATTTGGAGTTATCCGTTTTTGCCTCTTAGCCACAGATATTATATTAAGAACAGACGTTAAGAAAATTCATATTAAAAAATACTTAAATTTGTGGTCTTTTAACGTTATTTTCAATGGTTTTGCATTAGAATAAAGACTCTTACAAAGTTTCAGACAAATCGAAGAGGTCGAGACAAATGGTTGAGTGATTTGGCGTGGAATGACTCTAATGTATAATAAACACAAATTGTTTCTTATGAACCTATTTTAAGATCCGTATCCAATGCTATGCTAAAAATGATTTGACGATATAATATTGATTCATTGTTTGTAAACATTAGAATGATTGCAATATTTATTAAAAAAGTTGCATTTTTTAATATAAAAATTGCTTAATTTTACCAAATTAATGCGATATACATCACTTTTAATCAGTTTCTAACAAAACTGTGATGATAAGGGATAAGATATTAAAATAATAATTATAAGAATATAATCATTCAAATAAGTATTGCGAATCGTATAACCGAAGAAACAGGATCATTTAAATTTAGCTGATTTAATATGTTGATTTAATATTCTTTCTGTCCCGTATGGCTCGATAATCAGGTTACGGTACCACACGTACATACGTTCCGCATTATTAAAAATAGTACGCTCGATTGAATACAATGGATGCATATTACATTCATTATAACGTGCGCGCAAAATAACCGTTACTTGGAACGTAACGAGTGATACTGAAAATTATTTAAATATTTCACCCAGACAATCGCACCGGCCTTTATCGCTCATAAACAGTGCAACTTAACGGATCAGATATTTAAACGAGGTAAAATACGCGCACATTATTTCAGATTATTGACATCTTTTCAATCAGGTAAAAAGTCGTGCAGAAATAATCTAAAATTGTTACCCAAAATGCAAAATGAATACTTACATTTTTATCACATTTAAAATATGCATTATTTTTTAAATTTGATACGTTCACGTTTGCCAACATTGAAGTGTCAAGTTCGAGGCTAGCCGATGTTAGGTGAGTTCCTGAATATGAAGTTGGCAAAACTTCACAATCGTATTTCATATTTTGGTCGCGATCTAGTTTGTCGAATTGTATAATCAGTTTCGTATTGTTTATCGCTGCGTAGTTTGCTTTTATTTGACATTAATAGTACATTTTATAGTTAAAATCTTTAAATTATGGCTGCGAATAAACGAGGAAAGCCACCTTTAGTTCCTCGG
>JABFPG010000092.1:0-10272 GCA_022817505.1 Dicroscelio sp. ZL-2020 | reverse complement strand
CCATACTTGTGCCAGATTATATTTTCCACGCGGGTAATTACAATAGAAAATGTATAAAGTTCATACATTTCAGTCATGGATTTCAGGACTTTCCTCAGTCCCTGAAAGCATACATTGATAAAAAATTAATAAAAATTTGATCAAAGCATTTCATCAAAAGTTTCGCTACGCAATGTCCGCATATTTGATCAAAATTTGATCAAATTAAAAAATACATTTTTTTAAGTTTTAAAAATGTAAATAAAAAATCCTTTTTTTATTTCAAATTATTATTCATTCTATAATTTTTTTAATAATTCATAAACAAATGACAATTTTGTGAATTGTTCAATCATCTATCATCAATCATACTATACACAAAGAATTGGAATCAAAAAATTTAAATAAACAATTTGAATGACAATTAATTGTTATTATTTTAAATAATTTTCATGTAATTGATTTGTTTTATTTATAATGATCAAAAATAAGAAAACAAAAATAAGAAATTAAAAAAAGCAAATAATCGAATTTAATCAAAATTTGATCAAATGTATGGACACGGCGCACAGCAATATTTGATCAAATCATTTGAGTATACCTGTGTTGAGGGGTATTCAGTTTATTTACTTTCATATAGAATGAAGTGTTCTGTAAATAAATATATAGCAGAAAATATAATTTAATATACAGAATTTAATAGATGATTTAAAAATAGAATATAGAAAAGCTTTTTTGAGCAAGTTTTCTACTGAGATAAAAACATGTCAATACATTATAATTTTTATAATGTTCGGTGACATAATGTAAAGGTAAAATTTATTTGTTTGCGGAAGTCTCTTGCATATATACGAAAGTTAAACAAAATTTACTCCAGGAGAAATTTATATGAATGTTCTACATTTGCTAATAATATCTGTTATATATGCTAATATATAAAATAAATTCAATTATTTGATTAGGAATGAAACTTCAAATTAATAACGAACTCGACACGTTAACAATAAACCTGTCAAATGCATTGGACAAACTTCGACGGTTCATGAGCCGAAAGGCAAATGCAATTTTAGGTGATAATGAGGATGATGATTTTTATGATGTAGATATAATTAAGAATATTCTTCCTCTTCAAAATAAAGATGATTCGACACTTTTAAACGAGCGTATTAAAAATGAGAATTTTCTCGCCGAGGATATTGTAAGTATAAACATGAATGAAATTATTTTATGTATCCTAAAAAGTAAACTTTTTTTAAACGATCATTTCACCAGTTGTCAAAATAAATTACAAATTTTGTAACTGAAAGCATAAGAAACAAACAGTTTTATTTAATCATTTTTAATTAGGTTTCGCGATTTCTACACTGTAAAAAAGGAAGTTGAATTTCAAACCATGTTTTCGAATTAATTTTCTAACCTGCTACAATTTTCAAACCTACTATAATTTCTAACTACTATAATTTTCAAACCTGAATGTAGAATTACATTAGATTTGCTGTAATTTTAATGTTTACATTTAAAGTCAGAGTAATGTACTCGTATTTTAAATTATCACTTTGAATTTAATGTAATGTCGAAAAATCATCGGTTAAAAATTTGACTTGTAGGTTGAAAATCGTATCCGCGCTTGAATATGAAGCGGCGCGTGTCGTAGCAAGTCCGCTCTACCCATGAATGTGTAGTGCGATTTTTAAGTTTGACTGTAATTTTCAATTTCAACTTCGGCATTACAGTATATCTACGCGCAACTGAATTCGAGTAGATCTACTCTAATTTCAAACCTTTTTTTTACAGTGTATCGTTTTAGTTGACTGAGTATGCTGGGAAGTATATTGACGAAATAATAAAACAATATGCAAACATATTAATGGAAACTATTTTCAGAAGAAATATTTGAAAAGTATATGGAATACTGGAATGTCTGGACCTGCTTTTATAACAGAGCTATTAAAAGCAACGATGTCCAACGAAGTTGCTCAGAATTATAGCTGGTGTGGACAAAAGGCAAAAGAATCGGCAAAGAACTTGGAAATAATTAAATTAATATTAGGTATTCTTCAGTTATATTTAACATTATCGTTCAATATTAAAATCAGATGAATAATTGCTAATCTTGATTTCAAGATTTTCAAGGATTACGTTATAAATTATGGTTATTAGCAAAAATAATGATTAATAATTCCAATTATAATGGCAAGTCCACTCTTTTTAGTAAATAAAAAAAGTGGACTCAACGCATTTTGTTATAAATATTCAATTTTACAGTAATTATAACAATAATAAATACGTAATACCGTACATCAAGTTTTAATCATTATGGATCTACAATTTATGTTTCAAAATTGTATTTTATGTTTTTATTTAAAAGATTTTTGAAAACTTTGTTGATATTCTAAAAGTAGTAAGGAATCAAAATCCGGCGGAATAAGTTAAAACACATTTTTTCCAGACGTCACAATGAAAAAGTTCCCATCTATGACACGGGAAGAAATATCCTTAAAGATAAGTACATGGTTTCGTTTTGCAGCCAACAGAATCAAACTAGCGAACTCTAAACGAAAGGGATAAAATGGTTCGTATTAGATTATTGAATAAGATTTTATTCGTATTTAATTTTCATATTATTACTAGTACAAGTTTTTCAACATACACATTAATACATTCGTCCTTTTTGCAGACATTTATTTTAATAACATTGTTCACAGAGATCAATCGTTCATAATTTTATTCTTATTATTTGGCATTTTTTTTATTAATGTAACAAAATAGTATTTGCATATTATAACTTTTTATTTAACAAGAACTATGCAGCATTTAATGTCTCAAAAACTGTTGTTTAAATAATTATTTAATAATGGATTCAAAATGGAATGGAAATCCGAGAAAAGTATGTTTGAATAAGAAATGTAAGTTGATGATATAAGTATTCCATTATATAATAATAATAATAATAATAATGTTTGTCGATTAATGTATGTTTAATTCAATGAAATATTTTGTATTTTTTATAGCTGTGATATACCTGAAAAGTTCGAAACCAGATATTATTGAAGTTGTTTGCAATAATCACACATCGAAGGAAAATATAGGTAATTATTTGATATTTAATCCGCAAATAAATTATAGTAATACACGTTAACAAGCCCAGTTAATTGAATGTGTTTACACAAAAGAAATATCGGGTGCAATGTACGTCTGGCTTCTTGATTCGAATTCAACTCAACCCGACTTTACTTTAACTCGACATCATTTCTTCTTTCCGAATATAACAAGAGTTAGTATAATTTAGCTAGATAATGATGTGTAACGTCTGCGAGTCCGAAGCAGTTGAGAGACGATGTCGGCTGGGTCGTCCTGCTCAGGTTGCGGATTGAAGAATTCGTCCTGAAGACAAAGGAGTTTTTGGAAGACGGGTTAGCTGTCGTTGTGATGACTTTTTCCTTCCAGGCGTTGCAAATGCGGATAAACACAGTCGGTAAACGCTCGGACCAGTCGCAAAATTTAATTGCCTAGAAAAATTACGATGGAGTAGGAAATTTAATACTTGAGCAGTTTGCAGCGTGCAACTTATACACGGGTGTCTTGAGCTGCCAGCAAAATTTCGAACAAGGATACAAATAAAGATCTGCTTCGTTGTCAATGAGAAATTGAGTTTGTACACAGTGTACCGTTTTTGTCTTCCGGAGTGAAATTATATGCGGGAACGTGCACTTTTCAGTCCTTTTTCCGAATCGACTGTAGTACCAGCAAATTTCAGATTGGCGCGAGCACCAACAGGAAAGTGAACGGGAGCATTTCTTCTGACCTTGCTGTCCGTGAGAGACGCGTTATAGTTTGTCGAGTTTACTTCGAAACGTTTTAAATTCCTGTCGCAAAGTATCGTCATCATTTGCATAGTCACTGGAAGATGCTATAAGTTGGGATCGGACGACTTCGCAATTATCCATCTGATGGCTTTAGTGTTCATCGGGAGATGGCTGATCCGCAGCATATGTACATAAGCCATGTTGTTAACCGTTCTGCCTGCTAAGTTCCGAAGATGGCGTATGAACTGTGCTGAATTGGAGTCGCCATGTTCCGCGTTCTCCAAAAGATGGTGTATACGCTGCTCCGCGGACACTGAAGTGCGCGCAATAAGTTCGGCCTTGATACGCTCATTTTTATTTTTTTCGGGAGGTGCCACGACGATATCTCGGAATTCAGCGGCGTAATTTGCCTCTAGGTTCGCAACGACGCAACAATATCCTGTGTTATTCTACTCAAAGCGAATTGCGCTTCGACTTGATCAAATTACAACGCGGGCTCTTTCGGCTGTCAGTGCGGTACCCGCGCGTCAACTCTGTAAACGTTGACGGCATGTTCTAAGTTCGAACCTACGGTGAATGGAGTTTTCGAATTGACGTCCACGTAAGCCAAGCCATCAGTATCGTTCATGGCACGTGGTGACATGCAAAAAATGTAACTTGCGTCTGGAAACTTGAATGTTCGTGTAACGGGAAGAATCCTGTGTACCGTGATAGGCGTAGTTTCTTACGAAATTGTTCGACAGGAATTTCGGAATGTCTTCGAGGCGCGGATAGGCCCAATTTCGCGTCTTTTCGGGGCTCAAGACGCGACCGATGAAAAACTGAATAATTGTAATATGGTGTATTCGAGTTTCGTAAGGCATTTTTGTTTTGGTGGCGCATTGATGCAAATTCTCGAATGAGTTCAAGTCGATGGTTGGCGCGAAGAAACACCACCTTCAAAATATGACAAAGATAAGAGAATGTAAAGATTGCAGGCAGAGAAAGATAAAATTCCGAAGGTGGTCTTTCTTCGTGCCAACCATCGAAGTATTGTTGGAAAAACGAGAGGTGATATTGAGTTGCAGACTAGTAAAGACGTACCGATTAAACTCGATTTCGAATCAAGTAAAAGCGAATTAAAGCTGAATTCGTCCTGTTTAAAGTTCTTTTATCAAAAAACTCGTACATATCAATTATGTTATCCGATCAATCAAAAAATATTTCGTTGGTTCATTTTAATTTCGAATAAATATTATAAATATATTATAATTCATACATTTTACATTCTGATCATTGTTGTCAAATTGTTTAAGGGCTGAAAATTATTTCAATGTACATGTAATTTTAGTAAACTAAAAAAAGTTTTATCTTAATAATGTTGTAGATTCGGAAATACTGGAAAAGATGTTCAATTTGAAGCAGATGGTGCGTATTTGCGATGACATGATTGCAAAATTAATTGATGAGAAGACCACCGAAACACTACCGATTTCATACGAAGTAATACGGCAATATATGCCGTTGAAAAATTGGGAAGAAATTGTTTGTTTTGAAGAAATGATTAAACGTGATAAAGTGAAAAAAAGACAATTGGTAAATTGCTCATATTCAAATTTTATATAATTTGAAAATTTTATTATTATTACTATGTTATATCGTTTTTTAATTACTTAACTGCAACCGAAATATTTTTCAATTACATTGGATTGAACTTTTCATTGAATAATTTCTTTGACTTATTCAAAGACCTACTATGTCGAATTCATGGTGAACGCGTTGTGTAAATTTTAATCTTACTCTTGTGCTGTAAAATTTTCGGGTATAGAAGTTTAAGATCAATTGTTGGAATCTTGAGACTTTATCCGAGAATAGTATATTGCGCCCGAGGGCGCCACTGCGGCCGAGGCCTGTACGACGTGTAACTGGGAGGAGGGGTCGTAGTGTGTGGAACCATCTGGCATAGAGGAGCGTAAGCGCAGCTTGCGGTCCGACACACTGATAGTTCCACTTTTATCCGCTATGTTTGTACAATTAGTGCAATATGTCGAATTTTAAAAATTATTATTTTGTAAAATAGGCTGAATACCTGGCAGCAGAAGGAGGAAAAAATGCAAGGAGTATGGCGTTAAAACTTCTGCGTTTAATTTTCGACAATTCTTGCATTCAACAAAATTTTACTTGGGCAGGCAACAAAAATAAACATTCGTTTCGAGAATTGCAAACATGCAAATATATTATTAGTAAGTATATCTGCGATTCAATTTTTAGTTCAATGTGTTCTACATACAGTGTAGAATTGATATTTACCTTTTTAATTTTATTATAGATGCAGTCACTACGAAATTTCCTAATTCATCTTCGGATGACATTGTGGAAGTAATGTCTAATTGGATAAAAAATGCGACCCACAGGATCAATTTACAAAACAAGCATCAAGATCAACAGTGAAAACAAGTATAAAAATCAACGGATCACAGAATCTAACAGTGAAAAATAATGATATGGAAATATTTATTAATACCAACAATATTTATGTAATCGACAGTGCATGTTGTAATTTAAATTTTTCAATTAAAAAATTAGTGTTTTAATTACTTATATTATTTTAATGTTTTTGTATAAAATCTTATTTCGAACATCACAGAATATACGTCATCAAAATTTGTAAACGATATCTTATATTCTTTTATTAAACTTTATAGGAAAAATATATACGGTATCGAATGATAAAATATAAACATTATTTATATGTTTCAAAAACGTGTGTTTTAAATTTTGATATCTGATTGATATCTGAAAGTAAAATGTTTTAAAAACGTTAATGAAGACGGTATTTTATTTATAAATGACTTATCAATTTCCGGATTATGAAAAAGATTAGCAGATGTTATGTACACTTGTACATAATGTTATTTGACGATATCTTCTACACCTTCATTTAATCTTCATTACCTGACATTTAACGGTGCAGAAGACGTTACAATAATAATTAACCTAAAAATTTTCCTACTTTATTAACATTCCGTACACGTTATGTACACTTGTACATTACATTACTAGACAACACCTTCTACTCACTCATTTAACTTTCACTATACGGAAAATAGTGGTGTAGAAGAAGTTCCTTCAATAATAACTAACCTATACATTTTCCAGTTTGTAATACTTTTTCTACACGTTATCTACTATTGTAGATAACATTTCTTGACAACATCTTCTACTCTTTCATTTAACTTTCAATATACGGAAAATAGTGGTGTAGAAGAAGTTGCTTCAATAATAACTAACCTATATATTTTCCAGTTTATAATACCTTTTCTACACGTTATCTACTATTGTAGATAACATTTCTTGACAACATCTTCTATTACGTGATTTAACTTTCATTATGCGACATTTGATGGTGTCCAAGTGCTGTAGAAGATGTTAAAAATGTTTTCCACAACGTTTCCTACATATCAATTAACGTTGCTTTTAACCATCGCTACCAGGGTACTAAACGTTGCTGTTCCCTATGGGTATGCACAAAACAGTGCTCAACACTTTCTAAATGTAAAAATAACTATAGTAATTTCAAAAATATTTTAAACAAATTGAATTAAAATCTTTTTTCATTTATTTAAAAATGTAAGCTCTACTTCGTCAACAAAACAAAATAAACGTATGTAATGTTTTTGGAGGTTATGATTTATGGCGCGCTGGACAAGTGTCAATGTTTTTCAACTTTGCTTAAAAAATCGAGATCGGATCTGTTATCGGTTCAAATACTTTAAATTTTTAGAATTTCAAAATTTTTGAGTTCTTAAATACATTGCATTTTTTGTACTTTTTTAAATTTTTGATCTTTTTAATTTCTTTAATTCAAATTTAAAAATTCAAAAAAAGCAAAAGTATGAAAATTTATAACTTAAAATATGTTTTGTACCTGCGCTGCGGACGAAAGTGGAACTAACCTAATTCTCGCGCCGAAAGCTTCGCTTTCGGCACTCGAACCAGGTTAGTTCCACTTTCAGTTCGCTGCGTCGGTTCAAAAAACATCGTTAAGGCTTCGGGCGCTGGTGGCGCCCTCGGACAAAATATACTATAATAAGTCAAAAAATAAACAATTCATGAATTAAGATTCAAAACTTCAGAAAATCTCAAAAGTCAAAAATTTGAAAATCAAACAAGTCATATATTTAATTGTTTGTAGAAAAAACACAATAAAATAATTAAAATTCTAATCTAAATATTTTTAGATAGTCAACCAAACGGAAGTTGTCCGAGGTGTAAAACGTTTAAATAAAAATAAATAAATAAAAATAAATATTAAAATTCACAATTGAAAAAATTGAATACCTCAAAAAGTGAAAAATTTGAAAATCCAAATATTGAAATAATCAAAAAATCCAAAAAAATCAGCTAAGATAAAATTAAAATATTCAAAAATTCATAAATTTAATAACTCGAAAATTTAAACTTTTAAAAATTCAGAAAATAAAAAAAATAATTGAAAAATTGCAATTTAAAAAGTCAAATATCAATAAGTCAAAATTTGAAAAACTGGAAAATTAAAATATTCAAACATTCAAAAATTAAAAAAATCGGCCGGGTCCGAAACAAACGCAAATAAACGAACACCATTAAAAGAAACATAGTCCGAAACTAACATACCTCCATATAAAATACATTAGACTGTATCCGTTTTGGACTGTGTTTGTTTTAACAAGCTCCTTTATTTGAGTTTGTTTTGGTCTGTGTTCATTTCATCCGTGTCTGTTTAGGACCCGGCCAAAAAATCTAAATTTTCGAATTTGAATTTTTGAATTTGAATTTTAGAATTTCACAATTTTTGAATTTGAATTTTTAAATTTGAATTAAAGAAATTAAAAAGATCAAAAATTTAAAAAAGTGCAAAAAATGCAATGTCTTTAAAAACTCAAAAATTTTAAAATTCAAAAAATTAAAGACTTGGAACCGATAACGGATCCGATCTCGATTTTTAAGCAGAGTTGAACAACATTGACACTTGTGCAGCGCGCCATAAATTATAACCTCCAAAAACATGTGCCTTTACATGCATTTATTTTGTTTTGTTGACGAAATAAAGCTTACAAATTTTAAATACATGAGAAAAGATTTTAATTCAATTTATTTAAAATATTTTTAACTAACTATAGAATTTTTTTAAATGTAGCAATTGTTGAGCACTGTTTTGTGCATATTTAATGAAATGCTCATTTTCGCTGCAAACTGAAAGTTTTATAAATAAATAACTGATACATCATAAAGAAATGATGCATATATACACACCAATATGTTTATTCATTACTTTTTGCATTATTGTGCAGAAATATGTTGATTTTTTAGAAAAAATACGTTTGGACGATTGATGGACGATGTTTGGACGATTGGCGGACGATGATCGTCCACACATCGTCCATACCATTTCTGCTAGGGCTGATACCACTTGTGAACATAACAATTTATGTAAAATTTACGTTAAGCGGTGTCCGCATTTTTACACAAATTTTACGTAAAATATACATTAATGTTAGCATAATGTTAACATAACATTTACGTAAATTATCTGTAAATAATTAAATTTTTTGTCGTATTATGTTTTTATAATAAACATTATAACCGACGCTTGGGGTTCAGTGGTCAAGCGGGCGGCGTTGGCGATCGCCGGAGTTAAGCAGAAATGAGCGTGGTCAGTACTTGGATGGGTGACCGTTTTCTGCTTAACTCCGGTTCTCGTTCGGCCGTTCGTTTGTCTGCTAAAAACCAGGTGAACGGGAGGTACGGAGTTTGTTCAGTTTCGACGTTCAAGTCTACGCAAGGTGGCGTGGTCGGCGAAAAAGAACATGTCCTAACCTAGCATCCTGGGGCGGGTTTTCCCACTGGGTTTTTCCTTCCCCACAGGCAGTACCCTGGCGAATGCGGGATGTGATTGATAGGTTACATAAAGTAAAAAAGGTTACACGGTACAGGTCCCTAGGACGGGGGGACAGAAAAACAAAGCCGACCCCTTGTAATAGGCAAAAGCCTGCAAGCGAGGAAAATACCCAAAAAAAAAAATCTTATCCACGCGATAACGTCCTTAAAAAACTAAAAAATTCAAACTGAGAATTTTTTATTGGAAAACTAAAACTGAAAAAATTTAAATGAAAATTTCAAACTAATAAATTGAAATTAAAAAATTCAAACTAAAAAATGCAAATTAAAAATCTTAAATTCAAACTGGAAAATTCAAAATTCCAATTCAAAGATTCACGTTGAAAAATTGAAATAGAAAAATTCACATTGAAAAATTCAAACTAAAAAATCATACTGAAGATTTAAAATTCAAGCATGAACGTTGAAGATTTCAAATTGAAAAATACAAACTAAAAAATTAAAACGGATAATTTTAAATTGAGAAGATAACATGAAAAATTCAAACTAAAAAACACAAACTAATAGATTCAAAAGGAAAAATTCAAATTGAACTTTCAAACTAAAAAATTCCAATTCGAAGATTCAT
>JABFPG010000091.1:0-10292 GCA_022817505.1 Dicroscelio sp. ZL-2020 | reverse complement strand
GCCAGAGCGCAGGCGGAAGCGCCGTTTTCCAGCAGCAGTTCAATCATTTCCTTATCCTTTTTGAGGACCGCCAAATGCAGGGGGCGACAATATTTCCGTCCCTGGACGTCGATGGTCGCGCCATGTTTGAGCAACAGCTTGACCATGTCTTGGCTCTGGTATACGGCATAGTGCAGGGGGGAGAAATCGTAAGCGTCTTTTATGTTAGGGTCGGCGCCGCGGCACAGCAGCAACTTCATCAAAGTAAACTTGTTGGAGCAGACGGCGTAATGCAATGGTGCTATGCCACACTTTCGCGCACAAAGAAAGCCGTCCCAGCTTTCTATCTCCAACTTGTCATGAAACTCCTCTATGCTATGTTCGTTACAGCAACATCCTGTCAGATTTGGGCTATGAATATTTATATAGGCGCCCTGGTCTAGAAGAAGCTCAACTATCTGGGTTGAGTCAGCGCGGATGGCGTAATGTAATGGAGACAATTCGTTGCGGTCTAGAATGTTCACGTCTGCACCCTGATGGAGTAGTGACGTAATCATACCAAGGTTTTCTCTTTCGATAGCTATGTACAAGTCCATGTTTTCATGTTTTTCAACGTTCCTAGAGTTGGTTTGTGAAACTAAAAATTGGCAGAAGAATTGGGGTTAATGAATTATTTAACAAAGGAACATTTAAGTCTATATAGAAATTTAAAAATACCTTCTTCCATGGATGAACTTGGAGTTTCATTTATGTCTGTGCTGATCTTCATTCTTTTAGCTGGAATGTCAGAGGAATCCATCGTGATTGGTTAATCTGCTTCTGAATAAAAAACAAGATTATGTGTTAACTAATGGTTCCCTTAATTAAGTGATGAAAAAAACAACAGATTAATAACATTCCTGGTACAGTAGAAACTATGAAGTGTCGCCTGTCTTTATCCTCTTTCACTCGTAAGATTATTATCCGAAAACAATGATAGAAATAGAAGACTCTTCATAGTTTTCACTGTATTTTCTAACACATGAACTGCTTCCATCCTGCAACCTTTTTCTAGAACAAGGATGAACATAGCTTTTGTGAAATCAACGACTACGCCACCTACTGAGAATGGTAAGGAAATCATTCTTGCAATAAAATAAAAAAATAGTAGCAAATTAGTAGTCCCTATGTCTCTATACAAACTAAACATTCAAATTGAATGTGTCAGTGACTTCTGTATTTAATACATTTTTACATTTTGTTTCCAACAAAACTAATCGCTATACTTATTGTGAAACAATCATGCAGTTAATTTTTGTAACTAGTTATTAGTTCATTCTAACAAAACTATTTTTTATAGGACTAATACATTGCCATCCTTCACGTGTGGCGCAGTTATTATAATCATAAAATTCAATTCCCCTAGTTTTCTTATTACATCTTGCTGTTCAGTAGTCTTATTATGTTATATATTTTGAAATAACATAAATAATAATAATGGTTTGAAAAATATATAGTTCTTAATGTGGAAACTGTTATTAATTTTGATTTCACGATTAAAATACGGTTTAGAATATATCGACGGCTCCAATTAAAATCGCCCCAGTCCAAGTTTGCATTCTAAAACGCCCCAGTCGAGATATCCCACGTTATTTATTTATTTTTATTTATTTATTGATCAACGGGATATCTCTCTAAGTATATATACAGTTTTATACAATAAAATTTGGTTATCTGCTGCGTAGCACAATTTAAGAAAACATGCGTAAGACATATAAGATAATGAAGTACATAGTGTAAGATTTAACTGACAAAAGAAGATAAGTTCCAAGTTCATTCGAAGACAATTTTACTCAAGCACCGTTTAAATGTCAGGGTGTTTGGGTTAAAGAAGTTGATCGAGTTAGAATATCTGTTGGCAGTCCTGGCGATCCTATCAAATGTGTCGTGTCTGCTATAGTTTTGTTTGTTGTTATCAACCCAGAAAAGTGCAGGGTTTCTGGTTCTCCTCTGGGGGACGTTCAAACCAATGAGTTATATCCAATTTAAAAAAAAATGGGGCGATTTTAATTGGAGTCGTCGATATATACTTTACCAAATTTAAGTTAATTTGTATTTATTGACATGTTAAATCAACAAAGACATCCAAAGATTCTTCGGTAGCCTGTTCAAACCATTATTATTATTTAACCGCGTGTTTCTTAATTAATTTATAATCATGATACAAAAAAATAACATGATATTGGGAATTGACATCCATGAACACGCCATCTGGATTGAACTAAAAGTAGGGTGAAATTTGAAAATCAAACTCATTTTTTTCAAAAATTAGAAAGAAATAAAAGTAATTTCAGTTAAGTTATTCATAAATGTCAATGAAATAAACTATTTAAAGGCTGAATGTTGTTGCATAATTTGTTTAAAGTGCATTTCACCCTTAATTCCGCCATTTTTTTTCGAAACCACGCCTCCAGGTCAGATCCCAATTGTATGTGCAGTTTTTATACAAGCGTAACGAATCGTGGCTAAACGGAAACTGACTATCGAATACATTCTGAACGTTTCCCGTTC
Source organism: Dicroscelio sp. ZL-2020 (assembly GCA_022817505.1). Lineage (NCBI taxonomy): Eukaryota > Metazoa > Arthropoda > Insecta > Hymenoptera > Scelionidae > Dicroscelio > Dicroscelio sp. ZL-2020. Next base: position 7,763 of record JABFPG010000091.1, on the reverse strand, counting down.
ATGTTCAGTGGGGCGCCACATGTATATACTATTGGCGCGCAAATACAATACTTGCAATTACGTAGCGGTTAATTTCCAAGGAAGTGTGTTCCAGAATTTCGGCGCAGCATTGCTGAAAGACTTATCATGACTAAAAGGTTTTGCATAGGGGACCAGCAAATGCGGCTGTGAGTCGCGCAAGACCATATCACTCTCATTCTCGCGCCATTGCAGTTTTCCAGCTAGGTAAGTGGGGCCTATACCATTTAGGAGATTGAATGTCATACAGCCCAGATAGTAGTGGCGGCGCTGACGTACATTTAGCCAGCCGAGCTTTTCATAATACGGAGTTATGTGAGCATCACGACGCAGCCCAAAAACGAACCGAATACAGGAATTAAGAGCTCTGTGCAAGCGCATATTTTGTTCCTCTGATATGTTTAGCATAGCAAGACAGCAATAATCAAAGTATGGCTGGATGATTGTCGATATCACATGCTTGCGCATATCGACTGAAAGTGAGTTGCTAGCTGTTCGGAGTCTACGGAGAGCGCCGAACACTCTTCCGCAGACCGAGGAAACATGTTCTTTCCAATCAAGAGAACTATCCACTATGACACCTAGGTTTCTTGCTGTACGGACGTAGGGTATTGTGGCATCAGCTATGTTAATTTTACGCAGATGATCGAAGTCAATAGAGGTTACGTTACGCCTCGAGCCGAGTATTTGAATTTTGAGTTTACTCAAGTTCAGGCTCAGTTCGTTACGTGTGGACCATTGTTGAATAGATACAATGTCCCGTTCGACTAGGTGTAATGTTTGCTGCAGGTCATGCAGCGGGCAGTGAATATAGGTCTGCAAGTCATCTGCGTACAGGAGATATTTCATATGTCGTATAGCAATACCAATATCATTGACATATAAACAGAATAGCAAAGGTCCAAGTACTGAACCTTGAGGAACCCCTCGAGTCAGTTTGCGCCAAGCAGAACGATTGCCGTCATGATCTTTGACTGCTTGTTCACGATCTATCAGGTAAGACCAGAACCACATGAGAGCTGCATTCGAGAGTTTCAATTGTCGAAGTTTTTGCATCAACAGTACATGGTTAACCATATCGAAGGCTTTACTGAAGTCGAATAAAACTACCACAGTGACCATCCTCTGATCAGTGCCTTCACTAATATCATCAACCAACTTTAAAATTGTTGTATGTGTACTGCATCCTTTCTTGAATCCAGATTGAAATGTATCAAGTATATTGTTGTTAGAAAGGAAGGTTGATAGTTGTTCATGAACAACGCGTTCTACCACTTTTGACAATGTACAAAGTAGAGATATGGGTCTATAATGCTCGGGAAGTGATGGATTTCTGATCTTAGGTATTGGAGTTATAAGGGAGTATTTCCATACCTTCGGAAAGTCTGCATAGGTGAGAGAGAAATTTATGATATCAAGCACATACATGATCATTGTCATGTCGCATTTACATAAAATTTCCTGTGAGATGCCGTCTATACCAAGAGAGTTGGATTTAGATTTCGAGAGAGCGGAAAAGAAATCGTCAACTGAGACATGACGGAAGTAAAAACGCGATAGTGAAGTATCGTACGAATCATGGAGAAATATGTCCGTTGAGATTTCTCTAACATCTACAAGAGCAGAGGAAAAGGTGAAATAATCATTCAGCTCATCGTTTGTAAAGTGGAGAGGCCTCCTGCCCGATGAGTCTGCAACGAGACCCAAACGACGAAGTTCGCGCCAAAGAGACTTAGGTTCTGTTTTGCTAGTGAGGTTTTGTCTTCTATATTTGGCTTGCGACTCGTCTACCATGGTACTCACTTTGTTACGTTGTTGCCGGAACAGGGACCAGATTTCAGATGACTTGTTCCTTCTGTATCGGTTCCGGAGACGTTCACGAATCCTCATCTGCTGCTTCAAATCTGATGTAATCCAAGGACAAGGGGGTCGTTTTGATGAGTATATCTTCATTGGTGCATGACGATCTAGCATTCGTATCAATTGTTGGTTAAATAGTAGGATTTTGGAATTACTATCTTGTAAAGTGAATAAGGAGGACCAATCGAGAGTCATCAAGTCGGCATTAAATCTTTCCTGGTTAAATGTGGTGTAGTTCCGAGAAAAATGAGAGTATTTTTTCAATCTGAAACAGGGTAGCTCGTAATCAAGAGTGAGGCGTTCATGTCCTGAGAGAAACGGAGTTCCAGATTGATCGAACTGTTTCACCTTATCCAAGTTATCTACCATCACCAAATCGAGCCAGGTATGAGAAGTAGCGGTGTGATGAGTTGGTGCAGATAGCACAAGGAAAAGATTATACTGAGTTAAAAATTTTTGGAGAGAACGTGAATGGTAGCTATTCGAAGACATATCTATATTAAGGTCACCAATCAACATAATATTCTGATAGTCAGTGCATAAAAGGGAAAAATCTTCTATAAATTCATCGATGAAGCATGATGTAGGAGACCTGTAGATCAGTTCTAAAAGAACTTTTACATTTCCATCAATCCGCATTTCAACTAATAAGTATTCAGGCTTGTTTTCATATATGCCCCGCGATGCCTTAACAACTGTGGCCACTATTGAGTTGCAGACATATACGCAAACGCCGCCACCACCTACATCTTGTCGATCACAGCGAATGAGGTAATAATTATTCAGGTTAACAGCGTTATCCAGAATATGGTCTTTCAGCCAGCTCTCTGTGACAGCAATAATATGATGGACGTTTTGACTGAAATATTCGCGGAAGTCGAAAATATGTTTCTTCAAGGATTGGGCGTTGACCAGTGCTACCTTTATCGAGGATACATTACTGTAAAGAGAGCCGACATCGGACGAAGGAATGCGCGTGTGTCGCGTAGGATGTGCTGATGGTCAGGAATCAATAACCATAGCGGAAGTATTTATATTTTCCACTGAGTTGTTTCTCAGAATAGGTTGTGTGGCGGATACTAGGGGATCTTCAGGTGGCAGGTCATCAGACATCGCACGAACGCGCGAGTATTCCACACGCGCGCTATTTTCAGTTTTCCGGAGGTATATAGTACCATTTGTCATTCAGCACGCGTGGAAGGAATGGTCTTTAGCGTACTTGCGAGCCTCGGAGAGACGCTTTCGCTCGAAGCGCGTGGAACGCTCGTTAATGTAAATTTCGTTGTCTGGGAGGCCTGGTTGAATGTCGCAAGGTCGGACTTCTCCCTTGGTTCGCTTTGCCTTCAACCAGTTACTGCGATACGTCGGATACGCGAAGCGAACTAACAATGCTCCATTTTTCTCTTTCTTCTGGTTGGATGGAAGTAAGCGCGAAAAAACGATGTGCGATGCGTCAAAAACGACACCAATAAAGGACGCTAATTTACAGAGAGTGGCATTATGGTTTTCCATCAGTTCTTTTGGTAAGCCAAAGATGACAATTTCGAATTGCCTATTAATTGCGAATTCCAGGTCGCGTTGTTGCTTCTCACGATCCTCAGCTGAGAGAGGAACACGGGCGGAGCTGGCGGCTTTTTCTACTTCCCGGAGCTTGGAGTCGAATGATTTCATCTCCAGGTTTAGGGCATCGATGTTAGCCGAGTTGTTGTCGACTTTGTTAGAAATGATATCAAGCTTATGGTCCAGCCTCCCGAAGTCCTCTCTCAGCTGGTGAATCTCAGAGAGCTTCGCATTGATGTCGTCGTATTTTGCGTCTAAAGTACCGAATCTGGTGTCGAGATATGCAATAAGCGACTGCATGCTCTCAGGCGTTACAGTATCTATTGCGGCATCAGATCTTTGATCAGATGTCTGCATAACAGAAGGAGCTACAGCTGAAGAGGTAGAGACAGAAGCTGTATCTTCGCAACGCATTCTTTTCGAACCGGGACTACCATTTGAAGTTTGCGTCATATCAGTGGCGGTAACAAGTTTTTTCATACAGTTTTCCATATCACATCCGACGACTTTCCCGTCTACTACGACTTGTCTCTCCAAGAAACAATCTCTGTGGTAGAGCCGTTTACAATTGCATCGCGTGTCATGATAGACCATGGTTTCGCAGTGGGCGCATTTACCTAGACGAGGCATCTCGGATCAGAGCTATGATTTATAACGAATAAATAAAATAAATTTTACGAGCTTGAATTGACGCAAGACGGAAATGTCACTTCTTCGAGTAGCGCAGAACGTCAGGTTACGGTAGTTCGTTATGTCAAGCTCAAGATACCGCAAGGAGCAAACGATTATCGAAATATCGTTTCGCACGCAAGTCGAAGTATAAAAATACTAAAAAATATAATAATACTAATCTATAAATATCTACGACAGGTAATTGTGTCTGTCCTTCTCGTGCATGTGCCACGCATACGCGACAAATATAATAAAAGAGTTATGTGTAGTTAATTGTAAGATATTTCTCCTTATTTCATTCACGGTGACAGACAAAGAAAGACAAACTCGCAGTACAATATTAGACCGCTCCTTTTTCTATCGCCGAAGGAGCAAGAGAGACAGTAAAACAATAAGTCAACTTCAAATAATTGTCGATCAATTCCAAATTATGCAGCTTTCTGGCATAAGAAACATTTCAAGTAATAAATAAAGCTATCGACATCAATAATTGAATTGAAATAGAATCCGTCTATCTTGTTCGATCGCAGTTAAAGATAAGAAAAATGGTTAAGCATAACCCGTAAAGCATTTATATGCGCGGAAAAAATAAGACTTGCTAGGCTAACTCAAATATAACCAACTGGGTATGTAGCTCGTCTCACTCATTCATACGCAAGTAAAAGAGAATGAAACACATATATCGTCGTGTCCTTTTCAATTGCCGAAAGTGTAAGAGAGACAATGAAACAATAAGTGATGCAGTCTAAAATAGGATGAAATAAATTAAAATAGCTATATATAGATGATAAGAGGCTAGGATAAAACTTTGCAATAAACAAAGGAAGTTAATAAATTATAATTGCAAGACCGAAGACCAGACAAATTATTTATTAACAATAGACATAATAAGCGTATATTCACATACCATGACGTTGATATAGCATGCTCAAGCGATGAATAATAAATAAAGACTAAATAAATACACGAAAGACAGGAAAGGGGAAGGGGAGACAATGAAAAATATATTTATTTAACAATATCACTGGGGTTATTGTCAACAGTAACGTGAAAAAGCAGGCCAATCAGCGACAAGCTTTAAGTTTGACGCACTGTGTAACCTAAAAGACGAAAATCACCATTAAAATAATAAATAAATAAAAATTACAACGTCACCACTTTCACAAAATTAACACCACTTGACAAGCGATTGAAAATCAAAAAATTAAGTAATCGCACACATTTCTCAAAGGAAAATGAACTTTCAATGCCGAGGTACGAGACATGTGGATGCAGTGAGTCTTTTGCTCGTATGTTATGAAACTGTCATTGCAGTTCGAGCGTCAGCCAATCAGGTGAAGGTTTTAAAGGCCTGAGCAATATTGCTCTAAGTATTATGTCACTCACTCGCAAAGCTAGTCAAATTCACAAACCGCAATTTGACACGCAGCGAAACCGCACAGATTCTCACGTATCCAATCAAATGTCCGGTAACTTCAGGATGACCGATGCACTTCAGGAAAACACAACTGAATGAGTGAAACCCAAAATGTCTCGAAAGGCGTCTAAAGTCACTAACAGCTCTGTGTCAATGGAGGTCGTAAAATGCAGGGTATTTTCAGGTTGACTAGGAGTTGCAGAAGTCCGAAATACGCAGTAGAAGCAGGATCGCGTCACCGTCGCCCAATCGTAGAAGCGCTTAAGCCGTGGAAGACAAGTGCATATGCTGTACCAGAAATATGCATCTTGCAACGACGAAAAATGAATTCCAAGCTGAGATGTAGAGCTGGGGCAAGATCACGGCGTATTTCAGACACACGCGGCAGCAATATGTACCTCGAAGTTCCAGGAAGCGCGTGATGACAGGTATTTGTCATGCCAGATCCAGAGTGTAAAAACGTCGAAACTGCTCCGTAAAAGCACTCAGTAAAGGTCGCTCACAGCAAAAATGCCTCAAGGCATATGCTTGTGCACCTGAGTGCAACGAAGCATGTACTGGAACAGTAAAGGACTCGAAAACCGAGTAGTCAATTAACGTGCCTTTGAGGTTATGTGTCACTGAACAACAGCAAGATACCAAATTGTCGTGTCCAAATTGTTAAAAAATAAGTAATTAAGCTCAGAGAAATGTTCAGTAGAGCAGTAACAATGTGTCAACGACTTAAAAATAATTGTTTTGTTGGTTAAAACTAATACAAATTCAATATAAATGCGGAACAATGAAAGGACGTGTGTACTCACTTTTGAAACTTTCCGGAAGTGTTCGGTTTCCATCGATATGTTCGTATACTATATATTAGGGTGCCCCGAAAAAAATTTTTTTCTTATATTCGGTTCTTCTTCTGGGATATGTTAAAGTGATCCTAGAAACGCCCTGATACGAAGTTTTAGTGAAATTGAACAAAGTCTAGAGGTCGCTCAAGTCAAAAGTATAACTCAATTCCTGAAATTCAGCTTTTTGGGAAATAATGGTTCGTGAATTCTCTGAAACCTATTACTTAATAAGAATGTCATTTTATCTAATAAAATATATGACTAATTAACAGTAAACTTTTAGTTTAAACTTGACAAAATCCTTAAATGTTCTTTCACTGGTACCACTACCCTATTTTTCATAAAATTTCTTCATTTAAAATGCTCCGCGGCGTTCAATTTTCATCCAAACCTATTACTTTTTGCTATTATTAGTTCAAAATTAAATTATCTAAATATTCTACAGACGAATTTTTGTTATTTTAAATTTTCACTAAGTTATAAACAAATGATTGAAAAAAATCGGATTTTTGGGCATTTTTTGGTATTTTTTTGCATTTTTCGAAATTTTTAACCGTAACTCTTGTTCATAAATAGTTATTAAAAAAATCTGTCTGTACAATTTTTAGTCCTCTAAATTACGAATAGAATACCGCGAAAAAGTGCAAAATCGATCAAAATTTGGTCGCCCAGAAGCATTTTAAAAATGAGGATTTTTGAAAATATTATTGTAAATTTTCTTTGCGTAGTTTTCTCGCCTGCAGGCATTCGCCTATTACAAGGGGGCGGATTTATTTTTCTGTCCCCCCGTCCTAGGGACCTGTACCGTGTAACCTTTTGCTTGTGTAACTTAACCTATAAATCATATCCCGCATTCGCCAGGGTACTGCCTGCGGGGAAGGAAAAACCCAGTGGGAAAACCCGCCCCAGGATGCTAGGTACCTTGGACATGATCTTTTTCGCTGACCACGTCACCTTAGACACGCTACGCGTAGACTTAGACGTCGAAACTGAACAACTCCGTACCTCCCGTTCACCTGGTTTTTAGCAGACAAACGAACGGCCGAACGAGAACGGCAGTTAAGCAGAAAACGGTTACCCATCCAAATACTGACCACCAATCGTACCGACCACCTATAGTCTACCAAAATCTAAAAAATCTCAAAAACTGACAAGAAAGTGACGAAGATAGCCAATTTGCTTGCCAGTTCCCTGAACCAAAATCGCTATTTATAGACTTTTTTTATGTAAATCAAGAGTATTGAAAATATAATAAAAATACCTCATACAAATTACTTCTTATTTTATTTCCATAAATTTTAGACTATTTAGCACTGAAATAAATGAATAGGATGCCTCTCGGAAGGACTTCAATGTCGAATACTGCAGGTCTACTAAAATCGCGACTGACACTAAATCTT
>JABFPG010000090.1:0-10309 GCA_022817505.1 Dicroscelio sp. ZL-2020 | reverse complement strand
ATCAAAACTTGCACAGACATATTTTGGTATAAATACTGTTGCCTTGGAACTAATATTACACCACATTTATACCATATTTACACCAAAATTTGCACAGAAATGTTATGTTACTAAAATTACACCATATTTACACCATATTTACACCATGTTTACACCATTGGTACAAATACTGTTATCTTTGCACCAAAAATTACACCAAAATTTATACAGAAATGTTATAGTACAAATACTGTTGCATTTACACCAAAGTTACATCACATATACACCACGTTTACAACAAAATTTACACAGAAATGTTTTGGTGTAAATATTGCCGCCTTTACACGAATTTGAGACCACGCTTACACTGAAAATAAATTTAAATCACCATTTCACCGTTGTTGTGCTAACCTCGCCGTCCGGGTTTACCTACCTAGAAACACGTAATTTGTTGAGTCCACTTTCACTCGCATTTGTTCAGTCACTTCACATAATCGTAAATTTGCCGATTTACACTTTTATTTCAAATTTTAGATGTAGTTTTAAAGCTTAACTTTTTCTGTTGACTGCCGAAAAACAAGGCCTTTTAATCAGTAATCATCCAACACGACGTCAACGAGATTAGCGTGATTCATTTCTCTCTCTCTTGTACTTAGGAAAGAAGAAGAGAGAGAACGATACTATCAAATAGTTGTTTGAAACAGCTGAATGTTTTGAGGCGTATTCAAGCGACTTTATTTTAAAATAATAATAAAGGAAGCACTTATGTGGACTGAATTGTCTATCCTTCATTATTATTTTAAAATGTTGCTGCTAGAATACGCCATGCGTATGTTCGGAAATGCTATCCTTTGCATGAAAGCCAATTTTATCTCTATTCCACGCAATCATACGGGTAAGAGGAAAAAGGACGGATTTTCTTTCTCCGCGAAAGATGATAATTTGCGAACATGCCATTTCAAACAACTGAATGTTTGAAAAACAAATGCTAAGTTCTGCGTTATCATCGATGTGTACACGATATTTTTCGCGATAAAGAAGCGTAACGTGTATGCTAATTATTTAATCAGACCGTGTTGTTCGGACAAACTGTAAACATGGCTGTGAAAGTGTATATTAAAAAATTCAAGAAAGTATTAGATCTCAGTATTGAAAGTGTCTTAGATGATGATTTCGATGTGAAACACTTCATGAAGTTACGAAACTCAGCTCAGAAAGGGAAAATCATTTCTGTCTTGGTAAATGGTAAAAGTGAAAGAGGACAAGTACTACAAGCTGCAGGTTATTATGGTTTTTGTCGACATTTTTTTTCATTTACACTATAACACAATATATATATTCGATAACGCATTTTTTAAAATTTAAATATCTTTGTTGTAACTCATAGTTTTTTATTTGTAATAGCAGCAACTTAAGATTTTACCACTGTCTTACTGACAGTGGGAAAAATATAGTTTTTCATAAATATTTTTTTCTGAGGACAAAATTCAAATTCGCTCTCTTCTATGAACTGAGAAATTTAATTTAGAATATCGTAATGAAAGTTTCATCAATTTAGGTGCAATGAGCAAAAAGATTTCTTGTAACAGAAATGTAACAATTAAGATGTAAGAATGTTTGTTCTAAAAAACCTTATTGCACATTACACCTAAATTGATGAAAATTTCATTACAATATTCTAAATTAAATTTTTCAGGGCATAGAAGAGCCCGATTTTAGATTTTTTTCCTCATAATTAAAAAGATATGTGAAAAAACTTCATTTTTACTACTATCGGTAAGACATTTCACCTTCAATCATCACTATTAGCCAATTAAAAAAAATTCAAAAATAATATAAAAATAGATTTAAAAATCGTAATTGATATATATGATATTAATTATAGAAAATCAATATTACACAATGTAGTGTTTTGAACACGTTATAAATTAATTGCTCAATAAAAATATTATTAATATTATTTACTATTTGCATTTTTTTTATTAATTTTGCAGCGTCATTGAGTGAATTAGAAAACAAGAAAAGATGTCCCGTAAAAAAAATGAATAGTTCTGAGTATGAATTCGATGATGCTGCGTCTGTTGAGAAAAAGAAAGAATTAAGAAAAGAAGATAAACAAAAGCGAAAGGTAACACATTGTATTAATTCATTAAATATGTTACAATAAATCTAATTACACACGTTTTTATTTTTCACATTTAATCTAGCTTTTTTGTTAATATTTTTAATTTTTTAAACCAGGTAAAAAATAGTTTTTTTATAATAAATAGATTGAATTAAACAAAGATTTTGTTTGAAGTATTGAAATTAAATCTAGCAACCACAATGTGACAAAAATAATAATTTTATATTACCATAAAAAACATTATATTACCTTGCTGCAGCTGAAGTTTTTTTGCGACAAATTTTATTAAAGCAACTATCAATTAATATACGTAACATAAATATTTTATAATGGTTTCTTAATTTATAGATGGACGAAGATGTCAAAAGTTCATGTAGAAAAAGGAGAGGTGAAAAAATCATACAAGATTTCATGGCTCAGAAAGCTATCAAGATAGAACCATGTAGCAGAGAAGCAGAAGAACAGTTTATCATCCAAAAGAAGAATTCACAAACAGAAGTACAAAGTATCACCGAAAAGAATAGTCCTAAAACGTTGAAGGTCAATATTTGTATACTCGTAGCGCATTTTCACTAATTTTATATTTTTAAATTTGTATTTTCGTTTTTTTTAGATTCAAATTTAGAATGTCAATTTTATCATTAAATATTCTAATTTCAATTCGGAAAAGGAAATTGATTTTTAATTTTGAATGAATTTAGTTAAAAGTAGCTGATGAAGTTGACAATTTTAATTTTACATATTCAGTTTTAGGTTTAGCTTTTTGCAATTTAAAGAAACGTGAAATTTGCAATTTCATTTAAATGTAACAATTTTACTATTTCATGTAAATTTAGTAGTTGTCGTATTATCATAGTCTGTTAAAATTTTCAAATAACTAAAAACAAAGATAATTATATTTTTATTATCATTTTTGTAGCTGAAAATTTAGTTTAACCAATTTTAAAATTCGGATATGTAAGTGTAAAAAGACTTGTTCGGATATGTAAGTGTTTAAATTTCAAAATAAAATATTATTGATAATGTACTATCAGATAATTGATTATTTGACAGCTTCAATTAATATGCATTGTCAATTAATTAATTTAAATAGGAAGGGAATTTAAATACAAAAATTACCATTTAAATTGATATAATTTGATTTTTTCGTACCTGTACTATTGGGGCCATTCAAGTGTTAAGTAAGGGTCTAACGGGTGGGTGCGGTAAACAGGATTCTAAGAGTTACTTATGCAGGAGGGGAGGGTGATATATTTTTTTATTACGTATAATGTATTATACTGATTCAGAAATTCACACGAGGAGCTAGACCCCGTGGGATATTTACCTGTGTACCTAGCATTATCTTGCATTACTTTATTTGATCAAGGAAAATCATGGAAAAAACCTTGATTGATGTGAACGACAACGGAAATCGAACTAGCGCCTCCCGAGTACACTTGCTCGGTAATTAGTTATTTCTGTATGATTACGAAATAAATTGATTACACAATAATTGAGTACAAAAAGTAGTAGAAAATCAACTTATTTTGAATTATAAGTAATTTCCTTATTTGGAACATGTATCTGAATCTATTCAACTCATACAAAAGAAGTATTTTTCTATCAATTTTTCAGATTTTAGAATTTTCAGAATTCTTCAGATTTTAATCTGGGAACTTAAATTTGTAGACTAAAACCTGAACTGTAAAATATGAAAACGTAGACATTAATTACATACTTATAGATAAATTTTTTAAATTTTATAATTTTCTATGTTTCAATTGCTAATATGTGAAAAAGGGGGATTCAGAGAAAAAATCTTGCATAAGATAGGGAGGAGAGGTAATTGTAATTCTTATACAAGCGTACGTAGAGGTGAGTGGGTAGTCCAAATGGCCAGTTTTATCCTTACGTAATACTTGAATGACCCTTATCGACTGTTTTAAATGTATGGCTATTTCTACTAAAATTTATAATTACATTGACACATTAAATTAAGCATAAATTGGTAAGCATTTTGTAACAAGTACATACAGATTTCTACAATGCTTTAATTTAATAATTACCACAATGAGGACATAGTTTCAACAAACGACTACAATTAACATGAACCATAATGAAGGGTTGCAAAAATATTTGTAAATGATATAGTTTTTAATTAATGAATATAAACACTTACATTTTTTAACTTTTTTTTAGACATGCGCTTTAATAAAATCGTATATGCACTTAATTTTGAGTTGTATGTATTGTAAAATTAAAGTTCAATTTGCTAGTCAAACTGATAATTATTTTGATTAAAACATACATTATAATACTTAATTGACAATAACGATGTATATTATACAGGGGAAACAAAGATTAAACAAAGTTGCTCCACAAACTGAACAGAATGTTGATAACAATGATCCTGAGTTTCACTGGGGAAAAAATTATGAAGAGATCGAAGACTATCTAACACAGGACAATAAAGAAAATATTCCGGTAATGGTAATATTCTAAAGTAGGATAACGCTAATTTTCTAAAGTAACAGAGGGTAATCGGTACAGTGATTGATCCCTCAACCCTTTATCAGTATTCCAATTCACGCATACACGTTAGTCACGCAATAACGTCAACACAACCGAAAAGTTCAGAAACATAACAAAACACTGTCAACATATAAGACTGTCCTTTAGCCACGTGACACACTAATACCAGGTTTAAATCTCACGCATAGATGTTTCTTAACGTTGTTATATATAAATAATGCAGGAAGTTTATAAGACAGGGATTGGGTAATTTTGTTTTCAATTGATTTATATAAAAAAAATATATATATATGAAAGAAAACGTAGAATTCATACAAATTTTCATTCAAACTACAACACAGTTATTAACCAAGAACAATAATATTTAATTTATGAAACAATAGACAACCAGTATAGTATAAATATACTTTTATGATCTATTTTTTATAATTTTTATTTCTCATTTTACAAATTTAAAAAATTATGTTTGATTAATAACCTTCAAAATAACCTGAAATAATAATTCAGTTAGTTAGAATTAATCCTAATAAAACCTAAAGCATAATCATGAATTCGGAAATCGAGCGTCATTTCGGAAATTTCTGTTGCAAAATCCGGTCTAATTCCGAATAATATTTTTTTATTCGGAATCGGTCGGAAACTTTAACAGGGAGAAAGGGCCAATCATAACAGGGTGGTGAACAGTACCGACTACCTTATTTCTATCAGTTTCTATCTATTTTAAGATCGATAAATGGATGTTTATATTTTACTCGAATATGTATACATTTATGTTACCGTAAATCCCCATTCTTAGTCAGTTCATGTTTTAAATAGTTATAATATATTATTAATTTTAATTGCGATATATAATCATCGATTTTTTCATTTAGCATAACATATTTTATATGTTCATATAAATTATTTTTTATGAAATATGCTACAAGATATTTATATTCTGCAGGAAGAAAACAGAGTTACACAAAGTTCAAATAAACTGAAAACTGACTTCATTCAAATGGAAGATATGTGCAGCGTAAGAATCTCGTCATTGCAGAAAGAAGAAACTATGAGTCGAAATGAAGAATGCGATATGTTGCTTATAAAAACAAAGGCACGTCTTCAAAAAAAGAAAAATAAAATAGCAGTTTTGAAAACACAGAAACTTGAACTAGAAAATCAGCTAGTTAAGTTAACCGATGAAAATAAAGCGTTAATTCAAAAAACGGAGGCACTAGAGAATGATGTGAAAAAATTGCAGGAACTGAAACAAAAATGGATACAAAAGTATTTTGACAAAGAGAACATTCTAGCTGAAGCAAAGTCGACAGAAAAAAAGGCTGATATTTTGGAGACAGCAAGCAACAATTATGAAATGAAAGATAAATCTAATGAAAAGAAAGGTTACTAATTTTAAGTTATTGATTTTAAATTATTTCTGATACATTATAACATTTAAAATTAATTCAACAATTTGTTTGTTAACAGAAACCATGCAAGGAAACACAAAAGAAGAACCAGGTGAAAATATTTGCATTGGAGATGGACAATGGGAGAATAAAAAATTGTTGGATGAGGCAAAAAAACAAAAAGACCCAGGCAAAATCGTAACATATGCAGCTCGACAACTGTATGGGTACGATTACTTAGCGTACCGATGTGTTATCCAACGACAAGGAAGAATGTTGGATGAAGTCCCACTTGAATTCAAAATTCGTCTGCAAAATATATATGCATACACTCTTAATAGGTTGGGTTATAGACACGAAGCATTAGAACATCATAAAAAATCATTTCCTCGTCTGCTTGGAAATTCAATTGTAGCTGCAAGAAAATATTTGAATTTGCCAACCAACGAGGAAAAGCTAATTCAACACATGAATATAAAAGCAGAAAATAAAGAAGACTGTAAAAAACTAGTGGAAGATTGAAAGCGTCATTCATAAAACACCAAAATTATTATTATGTATACAATCTATATACTTAATAAAAATATATTTTTGTACTAACCAACAATTATAATTTATCAGAATTATTTTATAAATTATTAAACCTTTCGCCATTTTTTACCACTTTATTAAATCACTTAATTACAGACTGGCTCAGACTGATTTCGAACTCATACCAGACATATATCCTTCTCCTTCAAACTAATTCAGACTCACTTTTCACTGATCCAAACTAAATCAGACTCATTTCAGACTATTGTAAACTACTTCAGACTCGTTTAAATTAATTTCTTACTAAATCAGACTCCTTTCAGCCTCATTTTAGACTTATTTCTCACTCATTTCACACTCACTTCAGACTCATTCAAAATCGTGCCGACTCATTTCAGACTAATTTGCATTAACTGCAGAATCATTTCCAACTCGCGCAGAATCATTGTAGAGTCATTCAGACTCGTTCAGAATCATTTCAAACTCATTCAAATTGATTTTAGACGCATGCAGACTCAATTCAGACTCATTTTAAATTTATTTATACTCATTTCAGTCTAATTCAGACTTCTTAAAATTTATTTCAGACTCGTGCAGTCATTTCAATAATTAAAATTAACTTCAGACTCATTTGAAACACGCTTAGACTCATTTCAAACGCAATGAAATTAATTTTAGAAACGCACAGACTAATTTTAGATTCATGTCATATTCGTTCAGATTAATTTCAGCCTCATTCAATTCATTCCGAGTTATTTTGACACTCTTTCAGATCAATTTTAGACGCATGTAGACTTATTTCAGACATATTTGATGTTCGTTCACTCATTCAGATAAGTTTTAGTCCTTTCGGACTAATTTCAGAGTAACTGAGCCTTGTTTCAGAGTAATTCAACCTCATTTTAGAGTAGTTCAGACTTCTTCATCAAAATTTCAAACTGGC
Source organism: Dicroscelio sp. ZL-2020 (assembly GCA_022817505.1). Taxonomy (NCBI): domain Eukaryota; kingdom Metazoa; phylum Arthropoda; class Insecta; order Hymenoptera; family Scelionidae; genus Dicroscelio; species Dicroscelio sp. ZL-2020. The sequence goes on along the minus strand of JABFPG010000090.1, from coordinate 2,829 downwards.
TCCGACTTACTTCAGAATCGTTCACACAAATTACAAACTCGTTTGCACTTATTTCAGACTCGTTCAGTATCATTCAGATTCATTTCAGTATTCAAACATATTCAGATTAATTGCAGACTAGTTTAGAAGTTTTCAGACGTATTTGAAGCTCATTAAAAGTCGCTTGAGACTCGTTCAGACTCGATTAAGCTCATTTCAGACTCATTCAAACTTGTTCGGAATTATTTCAGACTCATTCGGTTTAGTTGTAGACACCTGTGGGCTCATTTCAGTTACATTTGTTATTCGCTCATATTAACTTCCATTCGAATGCAGACGTTCAGATTCATTTTAATCTTTTTCCAATTAATCATAGACTCGTTCAAACTCATTTTAGACTGATCTTAAATTCGTTCAGACTTATTTCAGTCTAATGCAGACTCATTCAAATTCAATTCAGACTAATTAAGATTACGTTTAAACGCGTTGCAATTAATTTCAGAGTAATTTAGATTTTTGCAAACTGGTTCAGAATCATTCCAGACTCATTCAGATTAATTTTAGACGATTTAAAACTCATTTGAAACTAGTTCAGACTTACCACTAACACGTTCAAACGCATTACAAACTCGTTTGAACTCATTTCAAACTCTTTCATTCAGAATCATTTCACTATGATAAACGTATTCAGATTAATTACAGATTAGTTTAGTAGTTTTCAATCTTATTTGAAGAACATTAAAACTCTCTTGAAACTCCTTCAGACTTATTTAGAATCATTTCTTATTAATTAGAATGGTTTAAAACTTTCAGGCACATTTGAAAATACTTCATACTGACTTCAGCCTCGTTCAGACTTATGCGTATTCAAATAAATAAATAAACGCTGTCTATCTATCTATTCATTTCATTCTTTTTTGAACGACAATTATTCTGATTTCAGACTTGTTCAGAATCATTCAGATTCAATTGTGGTTCCTTCAGACTCGTCTCAGACTCATTTCAGATTAACAACAGACTCGTCTCGGACTCGTTCAAATACATAACAAACCCTTTTGGACTCATTTCAGATTCGTTCAGTATCATTCAGATTCATTTCACTATTTCAACATATTCAGATTAATTGCAGACTAGCTCAGACGTTTTGAGTCTTATTTGAAGCTCATTTAAACTCACCTCTGACTCGATCAGACTCGATCAAACTTATTTCAACCTCATTCAAACTTGTTCAGAATCATTCCAGACTATTTCAAATTAAATTTAAACACGTGTGGACTCACATTGCAGATGCATTTGAAATTCGCTCGGTCTCATTTCGGTCTAATGCAGACTCGTTCAGTTTAGTTTTCGAATTGTTTAGATTAATTTCTGAGTAATTCAAACACATTTTAAATTGGTTCAGACTTACTTCTGACTCGTTCACGCATTACAAACCCGTTTAGACTCTATTCAGACTCGATCATAATCATTTACATAGATATGTCTCCTTTAGACTATTCAGACATATTTAGATTAATGGTAAACTTGTTCAGACGCATTCATAGTTATTTGAAGTTCATGCATAATCGTTTGAAATTCTTTCAGACTCGATCAAAATTCTTTTCAGATTCATTCAGATTAATGTTATACCCGTTCAGATTCATTTCAGGCTTTTTTATTATCATACATAGTTTTGTCCGTTTTAGTAAAGCATATTAGTGTATTAAATTTGTAAGCGTTTTATATACTGAATAAGTAAGAAATTTCTTTCTGTGTACATTTGTCTTTTCTTGAATTAGTCATTTCAAACATTAATTAATTGTAGATTCATTTGGTATCATCTTAGACTCATTTCAGAAGAATTCATGCTCATATCAGACTTAATAAGATTGATTTTAGATACGCGTAGACTTATTTCATTTAAGTCTAATTCCGATTAATTATGGACACATTTTAGACTCATTTGTTCAGAATCATTTCAGACTTATTTAGATTAATTTATACACGTTAAGACGCATTTCAGCACATTTGAATTTCACTCAATCTCACCTCAGTGTAATGCAGACTCGTTCAAATTCACTTCAGACTCACTCAGATTAGTTTCAAACCCGTAAAAAGTACTTACAGAGCAATTCAGACTTATTTTAAATTAGTTCGAACTTACTTCTGACTTGTTCACACACATTACAAACTCGTTTAGACTCATTTCAGACTTGTTCAGAATCACCCAGATTCATTTCAATCTCCTTCGGACTATTTAGATATCGACTGTTGGGTCGAAGAACATGCTATGTCGGAGGCTGGCTATTTCGGCTTATGGACATTCCATAGTCCGAAATAGCACGTTTTTGAGATAGCATGTTCTTCGACCCAACAGTCGATATATTTAGATTCATTGCAGACTTGTTCAGACGCATTCATACTTATCCGAAATGCATGCAAAGTCGTTTGAAACTCTTTCAGACTGGATTAAATTTCTATTCAGACTCATTCAGATTAATATTAGACCCCTTCAGACCCATTTCAAGCTAATTTAGGGTCTTACGGACTCATTTCAGAATTACTCAGACCCACTTTTGACTTATTCAGAATCATTTCAGATTAATTCAGAGCATTTCAGACTGGTTTCAGACTCGTTCAGATCCACAGACAATTTTCAGTTCTATCTGAAATGAGTCTGAAATGTGTCTGAAATGTCCGAATTTCATGAGTAATTTCAGACTCATTTCAGACACATTTCAGACTCTTTTATTTCCACCAGGGCAGGTATATTATACATTTTATTTTTCATTGTAATAATTGAATATATATTGATTACATTCTTAACAATAATAATAATATTAATTATAAAGAATTAAATTCGACATTATT
>JABFPG010000089.1:0-10331 GCA_022817505.1 Dicroscelio sp. ZL-2020 | reverse complement strand
GTGGAACAGTTCCATTTTGCCGTTGTTGTTTCCCAGCTTCGCTGCGGCCAAGCTCCGATGTATTGTCTTCGACAGGCTGTGGAGGATGAGGATGTCGTTTTTCCACATTGCCTTGATTCGACTCTGCCTCGTCAATATCACTCCAATCCTGTTGCATCTGCAATAAAAGATAAATTATATTAATAAATATAATTGTAATATACATTACAAAATAAAATATAATTATAATTTACATATATTTTTTTATTTTATTTTTTTATACTTACGTCTGATCCGATCAATTTTTGTTCCGCCATTTTTCGCCGAGCTGGTTTTTCTTATTAAATGGCAAATGGTCACTGAACTATGCTGAACTATTGTTCGTTAGTATTATTATGAAATGAACCTAGATGTATTTCACTTCGTCAATTCTGACAGTATCGATAGTTACGACATCTCGCGTTTGTCAGTTAGTGTGTTCCAAAACTATGGGTTGGTATGGTCTGGAGCGCTGGAGTTAGTGTCTTTTTGATATTTTTTAATTAAATATAAAATTAGTGATTTTAAATATAATCACGTTAATCTTGAATAATGGGAGAATGAATTTAATGAGATAAATTTAAATGTCATAACTCCCCTTTGCCACAATACCTACACGCATTTATATTAGTGGTTCAGTTAGGAAAATAAACGCGTGTAGGTATTGCGGCAAAAGAAGATTGTTAAATTTAAATTTATCTAATTAAAATCATTCTCCCATTATTCAACATTAACGTGATTATATTTAAAATCCCTAATTTTATGTATAACAAATATTACTTTATATTAATAAAGGATGCACTTATCTAACTTGAATTGTCTGTCCTTTATTAACCTTTATTAATATTAATAGAAAATAATGTTCTCGCTCGAATATGCCAATATTATTTATTACAAATTACAAAAACACTGACTCCAGTACTCCAGATCAGTCTGTCTCTTTTTATTACATAACATTAAATAAGGGTAGCCTGAGGCGCGTTATTCATCTATTCCTCTTATTTGTCGCATTCACTTATGGCGCATTCAGATGCTATTATTTGAAAATAATAATAAAGGACGCACTTATGTGGATTTAATTATCTGTCCTTTATTATTATTTTCAAATGTTAGCATTTGAATGCGCCATTAGCATTCGGAAGAAATATTAATAAAGGATGCACGTATCGCAACAATCTACAATATTGTTTGTCCTTTATTAATATTAATTTAATATTTTTACTGATGGCGTAACCGAGTTCCCTTCACGAAAAATATTAATAAAGGATGCACTTATGTGAACTGTTTTGTCTATCCTTTATTAATATTTTCCATGAAGGCAACTCGAATACGCCATGAATGTTAAGGGGATTCCTCAAGTCTGGGATCATGGAGTTAGTGTCTTTGTATTTTATGTCTTTAAAAGATATAATTTATCTTAAGAATATCACCGGACGATTCTTGAATAATGGGAGAATAAATTCAGTTATATGAAATTACTTTTTGTAGTAAATTGTGGTCTGACTATCTGAAACTTAATAATTATTATGTTTTTTCTGATTATAATTGCAAATAATAATTATTAATTTGGAAAACATAAATTAAAAAGACACTAACTCCGGGATTGCAGACCTTCGACATCCCCTTAATTGAATGCGTGCGTTCTTTTATTGAGCAGCCCATGCATCTCCGATATACGTCTGTCTCATTTCAACGTACATAAAAAATGAGACAGAAATATGTCCGGATGCATCAGCTGCTGAATAAAAGAACGCACGCAATGTGATAATTGTGTTCGAGGTATATCTTACGCAGAATGAAATAACGCCGAATTAGGGTGTAATTCATCAAATTTGTAAAAGGATAAACGATTTGAATCACATTCTATCCTTTTTCAATGGACAAAATATTACTTTCTAGGTTTTTAGGATAGTTCTGGGTATATTTGCTTTCAGCACCATCTATCTCTATTCTTGATCTGCCAAGACTAAAAGCAGTGCCGAGATTACCGTGAACACCTATTTATAGCTGCAGGAGCTTTGATTTAATAAGTGTTATATGAAATAAGTGTTAAGTGAAAATAACACAACTTTTACACTCCTTTTGAAATATAGGTAATTATTTTTTATGTTAGAATATGTATAATATGAATATAACCTAAAAGGCACGCAATACACTTTTTACCATTAATGCCTGGTTTGATGCAATTTTACTTATGTTTACTTAAGACCTGTCAGACATTTGAATAACACGTTCGATTTGGCCTAAAGTAAACATTAAAAATTGCATAAAATCAGGTATTAATGGTAAAGACTGTACATGCAGTCATTAATATAAATATTAAAAAACTGAAATACATGTCAATGTTTAACATTAGAATGGCCGGTCAAAAACGGACAATTATTTAATGAAAATCAGATTGCAGACTGTAATAATGTACTATTAAAACATTAATAATAGAATATTTTATTAGTGAAATGATTAAATCAAAAACTAGTGACTGATAAAAAAATGTTCCACTGGCCAGTACAATTAATGACACATTTTGCTTTTGCGCCAATTTGTATAATTTTCAAGATATTTAGATAGTTTCTATAAGACAATTTACAATTCATTTATTGTTCATATTGCAGTTTTTTACATTACTTAGAATTTATGTATTGTGTACTTTGAAGTTCGTTTACATTGATACAATTACATATATAATTTCTGTAAGCCAATTTTTCAAAAGATATATCTAAAAGATACATATGGCATATTCGGAAACTAACAATTTTTTCTATTGAAAAAGGACAGACAATTCAGTTTGCATAAGTGCATCCTTTTTCAATCGAAAAAATTATTACTTTCCGAGTACGCCAATAAAAAATAAAGGATTGTTTACTACTTTAAATTTGAAATCTCTATCACTTCGTAAGACTTCAAATGGTTTCTGAACTCTTTCAGTTTCAAGCATTTCAAAAGTATATCACGTTTTCAAAAGATTTCAAGACTTCAAAATACTTCTGAAGTCTTTTGAATTCTTTTTTAAAGTCTTTTCAATTTTTTTAAATTTGATCTAAATTGTGGTTTTGAATTTAGAACTGATTTTAGTATTGTTAAGGTAAAATACTAATCCTATCTCCTACTTTACCGACATTTATAAAACAACGTTTTTTGTATTGAAAAATTATTGTATTGAAAAACGAACTCTGGCCTTGTAATTTTTTTAAAAATTGTATTTTTTATTTTTTAAACAAAATTTCATAATTTTAGATACAAAACATAAAGAGAAATCTATGAACAGAATTTTAATATTTCGATCACTGCATAGGAATTTTTTTTGTTAACAGACTGTTTACATATTGTATCTAAAACCTTCATTAAAAAATACCAATTTAATTTCTGAGACAACTACAGAACTTAATTTCAACTTTTCTAAACAATATTTCCACAAAATGCATTGTGTCATTAAGGTACTAATTGAAAATAATTAGCGCATAGGCAACATGTTTGGCGCAAAAGTATTGCATCCTTATTCAATATTACTTTTTAATACGGCTGTCTAATTTAATTTCTTTTTGTTTCAGATTACATCGAATTTTGTCTTCTTTTATAATAATAATAATTTCTGCTCCAATATATATAATATATTGTTGAAGCATAATTTTTGTATATGCTCCAAGATTTCTTTGAAACTTGTTGAAGCAGTAAATATCAAGCTCCAAGATTATTATAGTCTTGTGGAAGCATATGCTCCAAGATTCCTTGAGAACTTGTTGAAGCATTAATATCAAGCTCCAAGATTATTACGGTCTTGTTGAAGCAAACGATATAATATTCTTTTCACTGTAAAACTATAATAATATGTAAAATATATATAATAAATAAAGTCTAAAAATTTTACTATTGTTTTATTTATAATTTCCTACTAAAAAGGGATTATTGTAATATTTTCTAAAAAAGATGAATTCATTTAATAGTGTACTACTTGATGCAGACTATGATGATATTAGAGCTAATGAGCAGTTAGAACAACTTCATATTGCACAATTTATTGCTCACGTTCAGAATAAAACTAGATATAAAATGCAGTCACCACGTATGTGGATGGATCCTACTTTAATTGAAGCTGTGAGAAAAGATTTAGATTGTATACAAATAATTTATTTGCCAGGACATTATATTTGCTGCTACTATGATACGAATAATATATTTATTTACGATTCTTTAAATTATGGTAGACTTACCAAAGAATTGAAAATCTGTTTAGAAAACCTCTTTCCTGGTCAAGATTTAAATCAAGTTCGCTTTCCAAAAGTTCAACAGCAACCAAACTTTATAGACTGTGGCGTCTATGCCATAGCATTTGCAGTTTCTTTATTATTTGGTATCAAACCAAATAAAGTTCGATATAATCATAATGAAATGAGAAATCATTTGATTAAACTACTTCAAACTTCTGATATTGAACACTTTCCACAAGATACCAAATTCCAGGTTTATAACATATTACCATTGAATGTCGCTTTGCAAAGGCGATATACAAATTTAAGAAAATGTGTAGAAAGAAGCTTTTCTAAAATAGTGAAAGAAGTACCTCGTGATGATAATGTAAAAATACCTAATAAAATTGAAAATGATTCTAATATCAGAAACAACAGTTTTTCAGTAGTCAAACAATTGCATACTCAATATATTAAACAAGACGAGACTAGTTTTCATGAAGTAAAAAAAAGGAAGTTCAATAAAAGTCATAATTCTTTTAACAAATTACAACAGTCAAGAATACATAATTCTTTAGATTTTTCAGTTGATACTAAAAATAAGTTTCAGGTATTAATAGACGATAACCCACTTGATGATGATAATAAATATAATGCAATAGAAAAAAATCAGTCTAATAGCCTTTTAAATGAAAGTACAAAAGAATCCGAAGTATTCGCTGCAAATCAATATTCAAAAAGTTTACCTAAAGTAAAAGAAGAAATTGCACGGACAACAGTAAGTTACAAAACATCAAAAAATATTACAGGAAGCTCGAATAATCAACGGTATTCAAATTCAGTTCATGAAATTAAAATCCAACAGATAAGTAGCAAGTCTAATAAAAATATTTGTTCCTCAAATAAATTATTATCGAAAGATAAAGGAATTGAAAAAATTAAACAGGAAACGAGACTTCAGATTAATGAATTGAGTAAAACTCACACAGATATTATAGTGAATTCTCAAAAAGGCCTATCTCATTTTGAGAAGCCTGAAAACAACAATGTTGAAAGTTTTAATGAAACTAGTACGCATATAAATTCCAAATTAAACAGTACAAATGGTACGCGTCAAGAAATTCGGGACAAAAATAGTCGTAAATGTAAGACATATTATGAAAAAAATAAACAAGTAATTCAAGAAAAAAGGAAATTAAAAAGAAAATCGAATACTCTAATTAAACATAACATTGGCAAACATAAAAATGAAATTATTAATAATTATACAACTGATAAAAATCAATCTATCAAAGAGAGACAGTTTGAAGTAATTAATATGTGTAATGATTTTTCAAATGAAAAAGAATACATGTGTGATCACGATAAGAATTTTGGGCTAGATATTCCACAATTAATATTTCCGCCCTTTAAAAAAGTATTAAGTTGTAACAATGAAGATAATAACTGTATTAATAATTTAAATAGTAATTCATCTCCTATAATTCTTAGTTCCAATTGTTCACCAATTATTCAAAAACCTTTCGTGCAAGGTATTGAATTACTCTCACAAGAGAAAATAGATGTTGTATTAAATGGACAAATGATACAGGATAGTCACATTAGTAAGTTTAATGAAATTTTACAAAATTGTTCACAATACAAACCCCGTGGTAGTTATTATAATATAAATGGACCATGGACTATAAGACCCATAGAAAAGCATGATAAACATATTGAAATATTTATAGTAACTTGTTTGTTGTTGTTCCTTAATTTGTTTAAATTATTTCTCAAAAGTAAATTTGCCTTATATAGGAACTAAAAACTATTTGTCTATTGTTAACGTTTCGAAATAAGTTTTATTTCTTCATCAGAAATCGTATATGTTGTTGTCAAATAAGTGAATTATTAGTAACAGTAGCAACTTATGGTTTCCCACAGGAAATAAGTTGTTACTATAACTTTTATAATTGACCGTTACGTGTTTGAGTATGAATTGAATCAACTGTACATAAATAAGTTTCCAAAGGCTATTCAATCGATGACAATATTTATCTATTGTTTAGGTGTAATTCTCATTCATTTAGGGAATCAAAGAATCTATTGTAATTGATATTTAAATTTTCTAAATCTTTTTTACTATTTAATGTAGATGGTAGCTGATTTTTGATATGTAACATTTCGGATATTTTTCTTTTTTTATTAACATTTTCTTTGTCTAAAATTTTGAAATCATCAAAATTAATTTGATGTGTACTATTATGTTTTAAATGTTCTGCGAATACGGAGTTATTTTGTCTCTTAAGATTGGATATATGTTCTTTAATTCGCGTTTGAACATTCCTTTTTGTTTCCCCAATGTATGAGAATCCACAATTACATGATATTTGATATACAACGCCGGTTTTCTTATTTTTATTTATTTCGTCTTTCCCATTAACAATAATTTTGTCTAGTTTGTTCGGTATGGTATTGACTAATTGTATGTCGTGTTTTTTAAATAGTCGTTTCATAGTATTATTTATGGATTGAAAATATGGAATTTTTATATAGTTCTTATTGAAACTTTTTGTACTATTTTTTTGGTTATTGTTAGAATTTAATGTATTTAATCTTTTGTAAATGATATTTTGTGTAAATTTCTCAGGGTACAAATTCTTATGTAAAATACTTTTTACTAAATTTATATTATCTATGTGATATTTTTGATCTGACAATAAGATCGCCTTATCTATCAGATTAAAAATCATAGCTTTCTTTTGGTGGATTGGATGTATTGATAAATAATTAAGTATTTTACCTGTATATGTGCTTTTTTGAAACCAATTGGTACTAAAAGTATTATTATCATTTATGATTGTAATATCCAAAAAATTTAATCTTTTATTATGTTCTATTTCTATTGTAAATTGTATATTGTGGTTATATGAATTAAATGTTTGTAAAGTTTCTGTTATTTTTGTATCTGGAATTAAACAAAAAATATCATCTACATATCTATTATAGAACTGTATGTAATCTAATTCCGAAAACACGTATTCTTCCAAATCTCTCATTGTAATGTCTGCAAGGATTGGAGATATACACCCTCCCATTGGACAACCTTTTATTTGTTTAAAGTAGTTATTATCAAATTGGAAGTACGTGCTATCGTAAATAAACGACACGCAGTTCAATAATGTGTTAAGTGGTAAAAAAACAGTATCATCAAATGCTTGATAAAGTGACGTATAATATTTCTCTAATGCTTGAAGTATCAAGTCCTTCGTAACATTAGTGAATAATGAAGTAACATCTAATGATATCATAATATAATTCGGGGGGATTGTCCCATTGTTTATTTTCTGTTTAAATTCTAGTGAATTTTTAACATTGAACTTGGATGGTGGTATATTTTTAGTTAATAATTTTGTAAAGAATTTATCAAAGTTGTAAGTATAAGAATCAACAGTAGATATTATTGGTCTAAAAGCTAATTGGGGTTTATGTATTTTTGGTAAAGTATACAATCTCGATAAATTACCATAAGATTTTTTAATATAATTATATACATTTTTATTGATAAATTGATTTTTATAAAGGTCTTTACATATGTTGTCCAACGATACGAGTATCCCATGTGAAGGATCATTGTTGATTCTCACATAAGTATCCGCGTCGTTTAACAGTTCATATGTTTTTTGTATATAATCTGTTTTATCTAAGATAACTGTCATATTGCCCTTGTCAGCTCTTGTGACCAATATATCTTTGTGTTTTTTGAGAAATTCTTTGGTTTCGTTTAGATGTTTAAAAAATAAATTATTTCCATAGTTCAAATGTGGTGTAAAAGCTTTTTGTTGGTATATTTTATCTGTTATAATATTTATAATACTATTTCTCAGAAAGTTTTTCTGGTTTGTCTGTATATTATTTATTCTCGATTCAAAGTCTTTTATAATGTTAAAATAGTCTGTTTCATTTAATTTTCGTTTTTCAAAACCAAATTTTGGACCTAGTTCTATTATCTTGGAGACATTTGTCGGTATGTCTACATGTGATAAATTTTTTATCCAATTGTCATTGTTTAGTGTTAAATAACTAGGGTACCAATTTAGATAGTCAATATCTTTCAAATTTTCATTGTTAATAGTGACTGTTTTATTTTTTTGTAAAAATAATTTTTGAAATTTTTTATTGTGTTTAATAGCATATTTTTTTGTAAGTCTGTTATTTTTTAATAATGTAATAAAGATGAACTTTTCTATGTGAATGTCGTAAAAATTGCGTGAAATAAATATGTTTAATTTAATGATGTCATTATTTATTTTATATAGTTTAAAATGAAGTTCATCTATTTCACAATTTAAAATTTGGTAAACTAAATTTTGTCTCTGTACATCGAATTTTGTTTGGTTTTTATGTTTTTCAAAGTGAAAGTTGTTAAATTTATTATATAAAGTTTTTAAATGTTTAGGAAGAATATCATATTTTCTACATTTTATAAGAAAAGAAAGTTGTGAGTTGAATTTATTGAATTTAAAATATAGTTCATCAAATTGCTTTAAAATTATTGTATGTTTCTTGCCATAAAACGAGGATACGTAGTTAAAAAAATATCTATAATTAAAGTTCGGTGTCAGCAAAGGAACTGTTTCACATCTGTATTTGAATCGAGGAACGTTTCCCGCGCCAATATGTCTGCCTACGGAGCTGTCATTGTGTCTTCTCTCTCGTCTGTATCGGAACATCTCTCCAGATGAATCTCATGTCAACATTGCACAGATGTCGCAACTTCGTACCAATGCTTATTTCTGTCAGCTGCACAATCTCACGGATAGTGGATGACGTTTTTCGCATATGTGTGGTCCTCGGTGCGCTTTATCATGTGCAAATCATGTGATCAGTTGAGAACTGATATGATTCCTCTGTGTCAACGTTCTTCTCAGTCAGCTGCACGCACAAGTAAAAAAAATTTTTTACTTGTATTTCCCCCCTAAAATGAAATCAATAATTAATTATTTAATTTATTCAAAATAAAATTGATTTTTAGGTACCGTCAGTAGGACAAATTGCTACAATATTTCTATTTCAGTCTTGGCGCCTGTCAAGCACCAGGTAAATAATTAACGGTTAAAAGCGAACAAAACTAACAATAAACTTAACCCTTTAAGCACCACGTCGTTTTTATTATCCTTCTTTTACATAAATAAAGTTCATTCTAATGTCCTTGTTCACATGGGTCTGGTGGACCCACATGGTGCTTTAAGGGTTAATTATTAAGTTAATAAATTTAAAATTTAAAAAATCAGGAAACGAATAATTAAAGTTTAAAAATGAAAAAATCCTGAACAATAAAATCAAACAGGATACCTGTCACTTGATGTTTCGAATCATGACTTTTTACAAGTATTATTATAACGTTTTTTTGAATTAAATAATATAAATATCGACGGTCCAGTCGAAAAAAGTCTTTCTTAACCCTTTCATCCTGAAATTCCTCGATATACCGTACATTTTGTATGGTGTTTCGAGGTAATTCAGGACGAAAGGGTTCGAGATGGCGATGAACAAGGTCTCGTTACAAAGTGTTACTGTAGTCCAATTTCGAATTAGGAATAAAATGGCCTGTTATTGAATTAGCATTGAAAATGGCTCGTTTACGAACTTTCAATGAAATAGCTATTTTTGTATCAAGTGCGAAAAGCGGCATTTTTCGTAGCATTGACCAAGGCGCCGTTCCCTGCTGAAAAAAACCATATCGTATACCTTATAGTATACCATATGGTAATCCATATCGTATACGATATGAAATACCATATGAAACATAATATCGTATTTTAAATCGTAATTCATATCGTAATTCATATAGAAAATTTAAATTATTGCATTTTCGAGGTTTTTAATTTTTTGAATTCTTTAAATTCAAAACATTTGAATGTATAAATTTTTGAATTTGAATTTGAATTTGAATTTTTGAATTTGAACTTTTGAATTTGAACTTTTGAATTTGAACTTTTGAATTTGAACTTTTGAATTTGAACTTTTGAATTTGAACTTTTGAATTTGAATTTTTGCATTTGAACTTTTGAATTTGAACTTTTGAATTTGCACTTTTGAATTTGAACTTTTGAATTTGACATTTTGATTTTGAATTTTTCACTTCGC
>JABFPG010000088.1:0-10335 GCA_022817505.1 Dicroscelio sp. ZL-2020 | reverse complement strand
GTGTATATAGGAAGGGAAGCGGTTACAAGTGCATTAATGATAAGTGGAATTAAACCTGTACATAGACAGGTACTTATACATGTACTTATACATGTATTTATACATGTACTTATACATGTACTTATACATGTACATATACATGTACTTATACATGTACTTATACATGTACTTATACATGTACTTATACATGTACTGATACATATACTTTACATGTACTGATATATGTACATATACATGTACTGATACATGTACTGATACATGTACTTATACATGTATTTATACATGTACTGATACATGTGCATATACATGTACTGATACATGTACTGATACATCTACATATACATGTACTGATACATGTACTGATACATGTATTTATACATGTACTGATACATGTACTTATACATGTACTTATACATGTACTTATACATGTACTTATACATGTACTTATACATGTACTTATACATGTACTTATACATGTACTGATATATGTACATATACGTGTACTGATACATGTATTTATCATGTATTTTCCATTTCCGACATAGTATAAGTACTTACAAATAATAATAAAAGAGCTCCAAAAATGTTAGAAAAAGAATCCTACATATATGTAGAAAAATATTCTGCGAGTTTCGCCTGCTTAACTTAAACGCAAGTTTTTATTTTTATCCTTACTTCACACCACTTTGCAGAAATAATAGGGAAAATGTAATGAGTTATATTAAATGTTAAGTTATATTTAAATATTTGTTGGTTTCAAACTGACAAACCATCCGCTGATACAGATTTTTATATCATATAAAAAAATATTATATATAATCCTTTTTTCAAAATGGAATACTTAAACGCAGATTCTCATTTTTACCATATATATGATATTCCAAGTATGATATTATACTTTGCACAGAGCTAATACACGCAGAAACCTATTCTATTAAAAATTATTAAATTTTAATAAAAATTACTGAACTCATGAATGAAGTATGGACAAGTCATACGTTATTTAATAATAGTTTATCAATTTTTAGTATTACACTAATACATATCCTGAGTTTATATACAAATCAGTAATTTTTAATTTAATATTTTTCTACGTGTAAGAAATATAAATGAATAATCATATTTTAATACATTACAAAAAATAAATTGCATACTATTTTTTTATATATTAAGGTAGTTTGCCTGTTTTTACCTGAGCCTTTACAATGTCTATAAAAACTATTATTTACAGTTAAAGTCATGGACTTTTATAGTTACAAGTATGTGGATATTATAAAATATAAAGTTCACAGATATCAAAAACCATAAGAAACATAAAAATATCTTCATATTTGATTCAGTAATAAACAATCAAAAAACGGGTCCTTTTTGAGTGCATTTCTGAATCAAATATAAAGATATTTTTACATTTCTTATGGTTTTGATATCTATGAACTTTATATTTTGCAATATTTATACTTTCAACTGTAAAACTGCATGACTTTAATAGTAATTAATAGCTTTTATAAAAGTTGCAAAACATCAGGTAAAAACAGGCAAACCACCTTAAATTATATTTTTGAATGATTTAATTTTGAAAGTAATTAAAAATTAAAATCAATAAACAATTTAAATATTTATAAATATTTCTAAAAACAAAATATACAAATAAAATAAAAATTAATTTTCAATTGTTTAATGGTTTAATAGTTCAGTTGTCAAAGTTATTTAGTTCTGCACCCAGTCTAAAAGGTAAGTTTTTTAATTGATATTCATTGAGATTATTTCAATAAATATTAAAAAAAAACTTTATTTGTTTATAAAAATGAATTTTTATGTCCTTGCGATAGGATTTGATAGAAAAATGACCGATCCCAGTCAACCTGGAACTTCCAGCTGGAATGCGGATGCAAACGTTGAAGGTATTTTCTATTCTATTTATTTTATATTTTAACCGTCCTCTGGTCAACCTGGGTCACTTTTGTCTGCGCGACAAAGACATCCGAGTAACATTTTTTGAGAGCGAAAAAGATACCAGAAAAAGGTTGACCCGAGTATGGTTAAACATTATTTTTTTATAATTATATATTTTTTCCAATAATAAAAACCATTAATTTAATTAGGTGTTCCGAATAACAACCGTGCGGAACAACCGGGAACTTCTGGCACCGCTGGATCGACGGGTCAACCAAAGCTGCAATCTCAACCAAGAAGTATAAATTTAAATTATATATAGTATATTTTATTATATATGTTTTATAACCTGTTGTAATCTACAAATAATTTATATTTCATTTCATACAGAAATTCGTGGTGGTCGAGGATCAGGAGGAAATAAAATTCCGGAAGCTTCATCAGGAATGAACGATCATCCAGATGGTATAATATATATATAAGTATACGGTTTATTTATATAAAATACATTTTTATTTAACCCTTTACGTTTACAGAGTTGCTTTAAAGCAATGTATTATTTCTATAGTTTTTTCATTTTTATTCTATTACAGATTTTAAATAATATCTTGAATTTCCGAAAATAAAACCAGAATAAAACGCAAAATAATTTTTTTTACAAATTTTTGCCTTATTTTTTGTAAAAAAATCAAATATAAATGTTAAAGTTGAAATTTTCTTGGAGAAAAAAAATCGTTGTTCTAAAGGGTTAAATGTATTTTATATAAACTTTGTTATATTTTTTTTATTATTTGTAAATAGTATATGCTATTAATAATTAACATTTTATTTAGAAGGACGCGATTTACGTGATTCTCGACCATACTGGACGTTTTTCGAAAAAAGAGCGAGAAGGCGCATAAAGAAATTAATGGTTTTATTGGATGAAATGTAAATATTAAAATAATGTTCAATACAAAACAAATAAATAAAATTGCTTAAAAATCTTAATTTTAAATCATTTGTAAAATTATTCAAAAATGTCACATTTTTTTACTACCAAACATGATAAAAATTGTAAAATATCAACAATATTATAATTAAATATATTTAAAAAATTAAAAAAATTAAATTTTAAAAAATATAAACATAATTTATGTGTCGTGTATGTTATTTATTTTATTATAATAATATTCATAAACTTTTTATATGCATTATTATTTCATTTTCATTGTTTTTGTTAATACAAAAAAAGAATAGAATTAATACCAATTAATGACAATAATTGTAAAGGATTTTTAAAATTCTTTATTGTATATATATATTACTCCAAAAAGATATCATTTTCTATAGTTTTCTTAAGGCTTCGCCTCCTTCAATCAATTCTTTTTCAGGCATTTTTTCGTGACTAATAATTTTAATTTCATTTTGACTTCGAACTTTCATCCAAACTATATTATCATCTAAAATAGTAATTTAATTTTTTTATATAACAAATTGTAATATTAATAATTTACTTATAAACAAATTCAACTATACGTACCATTGACAAATAACTCTCCGATAATTTCTAATTTCTGGCCCTCTATTAAATTCGAAAGTTTATTTTCTTCGTTTTTAGTGCAGGATACTTCTACTTTAATTTTAAATTTCCCATCTGTTATTGTGCCCATAAATAAATTTTTTTTTAATGTATTGTCGTTGATAAACTCATCTCTTAAATAACCTGTAATTTCTAATAACGATATTTTTTTTATTATAAAATTGTAAAAATTATAAAATTATATATTAAAATGTACAATTAAAATTTACTTTTTATTCCGTAAAATTCTTTCACATTTGTAAAATTGGCTATTGTAATTAAATTTTTTTCATTATTCATATCAAATGATCCTAAATCCTTAATTTTTGTTGATTTTTTTAATTTTAATTCGTAATGTACATTCCCTCCGTTATCTTTCGACGAATCAACAGCCGAAGTATTTTTCAAAGAATAAATCTATAGAATAAATAATTAATGTTGTTAACTTAAAAAAGATAAAAAATAATAATGTATAGTAAGAGATTGTACTCTCTAAATTTGAATAAGTGAAAAATCACTTTTTGTAAGTAAATATTCACATTCTCGAAATTAAAAATCGATCATGAAATCGATTTCTAACGCAAGATAAGTGAAATTACACAATAAGAAATATCACACATTCAGATTTTCAGAGTAAACGTTTCTTTTGATACAACACTGTTTTTTATTTTTATATTTTTATTATTAAATATTTTTTTATTTAATATAATTTTAATTTTTTTATTTTATTTTTTTATTAAATATAAGATACTTTGTTTATTTTTATGATGTCAAATAGATTTTCCGCTACATCATTCCAGCAATAGCAAGAAACCCGAACTCCACTATTATTATTTAATATAAATTTGAACAAAATCAAAGGTTTTTTATCGTCAGACCCGTATCTTTTTCGAATTTCTGTTAATTCTGATTTTTCATCGACATAACCACATATTGATCTAAACGTAAAATACTTTTATTAATATTTTAAAAAATTACTGACATATAATTCTGTTTAAATATAATATATGTTTAAATATTAATGTATACTTACACAAAGTTATCTCCAATATGGATTTTATTTTGTAAAAAAGCACTTTCCGTAAAATTTGCATTTATTTTAATTTTTTTTGCATCTGGTTCTAAATATTCATTTTCCAATTTTCGCTTACTCATTCTGACTTATTTTATATTTTAAATGTGTAAATTATATCAAAATTGTAAATTACGTATAATAAAAATTGTATAAATTCAAAAATATAATCACAAATATAAAAGCTGTCACTATTATAACCATCTGTCAAACGTCATTTGTCAAACTTGACATTTCATGTATATACTTGAAATTGCATTTTATATGTAGTAACATTTGCTTTTATAAAGTCAAACAAAAACTTACTTTTTTATATTAAAGATCAAAAAAAAAGTTGAATTAAAGATCAAGATAAAATTTGAAAAGTGAAAAAGGCTGTTTTATTAACGATTGAAAACTATATACACTTTTAAAAAAAGATTATAAAAGATTGGGATCCTTCAAGATTAAAAAGCTTATAGAGAAAAGTTCAATTTTAAAATTGTATTGGTGATATTAAGAAGAAATTTGAAAGAAGTTTATGCAAATACAACGCGTGTCACGCAAAAATGTAAGGTTTTTATATTTTATACAAAGATTAATAAGAATATGTATTGGTAAGCAATTGTATGATTTCATTTTTTTTTCTTTCTAATTATTATAATTAAATGCAAAACTAATTAAACCAATAATGAAGTATAATATAGAACAATATATTATTGGTGATGGTAATTGTTTATTTCGGTGTTTTTCTTATTTTTTACATTACAATCAAAATAAGCATGATGTAGTTAGAAATAATGTAATATCAAATATTGTAGAAAATTGGTCTTTTTATAAAGAATTTATTATTGGTGATGCAACTTATTCAGAAATACTGGATAATGAAAATAAATATAAAGTATATATGTCGAAACTAGGCACATATGGTGGAGATATAGAAATTAGATCGTTTGTAAATTTATACAATGTTACAGTTAAAATTTTTCAAACAAATCTTGACAAATCTTATGTATTTAAATCAGATAGTGAATGTGGTACTTTATCAATTTTATATTCTGGGTCTCTAGATCAGGGACATTATGATATAATTAATTGTAATAATCATAATTATAAACAAAATAAAGACAAATTACGAAAATTAAAATATTATCATAAAAATAAAATTAATAAAAGATCTTCAGTTAATAAAAGAAAAATTAAAAGTGAAGTATCCAATGTTAAATTGAAAAAAATTAAATTATATGATGAGAAAAATAGTATTGATTCTGAAGTAATATTAAATTCAATTGATAATCAAATAAACAGTAGTTCAATAATAAAGAAAAACTCTACTTTAAATTTTAAAAGAAATTTCCAAAGAATTCCTAATAAGTTTTTAAAATGTGATGATTTAAATTTCGGTGAATTTGATTATACGTGTCCTCATTGCGGAGCGGTTTTTTGGTCAGCTGAGTATTCAAAAAAAAGCTGTTGTCATTATGGTAAAATTAAATTACCACCTCTTCATGAATATAATGAAGAATTAAAAAAGCTAATATTATATGACAATAAATTTCGTTTGTTAATTAGATATTACAATCATCAATTTTCTTTTGCTACATTTAATGCTCAAATTGTCAATACTTATAAACAAGGTATTTATAATTTAAAAATACAAGGACAAGTTTGTCACTTGACACCTAAAAGTATCCTGATCAAAAAATCAGAAGTTCCTATTGGAGGACAATTATATATCTATGATGATTATGAAACAACGCAAATCATTTTAAATAAAAATCAAAATTTAGTAAAAACACACGTTGAAATATTATCAAAAATATTTCATGAAAATAATCCTTACGTTTCCTATTATAAACAATTATACGAGCTGACTAAAGCTTCAAACATATCTGAATATACATTATATTTTGTTCGTGACATATCAAATAATAAATTATACGATGTACCTCGAACCGCTGAATGTGCTGCATTATTAGTTTCAAAAGATGGAAATATTCCTTCTACTTATGATATATGTATTTATCCAAAAAATATTAATGAATCAGAATCTTCAGTAACATATATTAATAAGCTATCATTTCATTTAGATCCTATGGTTTTCCCAATTTTATTTCCATACGGTGATTTAGGATGGAATCCATTTTTTAAACAAAATAATAAAAGTACAAATCGATTATCTCCATTACAATACTACTCTTATCGTCTTTCATTTAGACCAAATGAAAAATTTCAACCAATTTTGTATTCTGGACGTTTAACACAACAGTACATAATACAAGCTTATATTATAATTGAAAACAATAGACTTGATTATTTAAGACAAAATCAAAAAAAGTTAAGAATTGAATGTTATCAAGGATTATTGGATCATGTTAAAAATTATGCTTCCAGTAATTCTTCCAATTATAAAGATAAAGAACGGTTGGGAAGTATATTAGTTTTGCCATCAACATACATAGGAAGTCCACGTGATATGCATCAAAAATATCAAGATGCAATGGCAATAGTTCGGAAAATTGGTAGACCTGATTTATTTATAACTGTAACATGTAATCCTAATTGGCCAGAATTGAAAACAATTTTAAAAGACTTTCCAGCAGGTACTACGTGTAATGATATACCAAATATAACTGTCAGATTATTTTATGCAAAATTAAGAATATTATTGTTAGATATATTAAAGAATAACATTTTTGGAAAAATCCTTGCATATGTATATACAATTGAATTCCAAAAGCGTGGACTTCCTCACGCTCATATGTTATTTACATTAGACTTCAAAAATAAATTCTTGACACCTAAAGATATAGATAACCACATTTGCGCTGAAATACCAAAAAATAATAAAACTCTTAAAGATTTAGTTATTAAATACATGTTACATGGTCCACACACAGAAACATCTGTTTGTTATAATAGAAAACCGGAAAATGTTCAAAGAAATTTCCAAAAGCATTTTGTAATGAAACTGAATTTGAAAAAAATGGGTTTCCAAAATACAAAAGGAGAGATAATACAAATGAAAAAAATTTTTATAATAAAAAACAAAACAATAAAATTTTAGTTGATAATTCCATGGTTGTTCCATATAATCCTTATTTGTTAACAAAATATAAATGTCATATTAACGTAGAATATTGTGCTTCAATAATGAGCATAAAATATATTTATGCTTATTTACATAAAGGACCAGATAGAGTACATTTAAAAATAACAAAAGTAGATAACCATAATAATGAAATTTATGATGAGATTTCAAATTATATAGATAGTAGATACATTAGCCCTATGGAAGCAGCTTGGCGTATTGAAGAGTTACCTCTTCATGGCAGATCGCATGCTGTTATACAACTAGCTGTTCATACGGAAAATCAACAAAATATTGTATTTGAAGAAAACAAAGAAAAAGATGCATTATCAAAATATGAAACTACTTTAACTGCGTGGTTTAAATTAAATCAACATGATCAAAATGCACATAAATATTTGTATGCAAATATTCCGGAACATTATAAATTTTTAAAAGATTCTGTGAATAAAGAATGGATTAAAAGAAAAAACATATCACACACAATTGGTAGATTAATTAGTATAAGTCCCAAAGACTCTGAACGTTTCCATTTAAAATTAATATTACATCGTAGAAAAGGAGCGACATCTTTCAATGATTTAAAAACATATGAAGATAAATTATATCCTACTTATAAAAGTGCAGCTATTGCAATGGGATTAATTGATACAGATCAAGAAATATATAATATCTTCAATGAAGCGTGTGATATTATGATGCCAATGGAATTGCGAAATTTTTTTGCGTTTATTCTGATATCTGACAATTTATCTTTAGGGTCAGTAATTTGGAATAAATATTGTAATCATTTTTGTGAGGGATTTTCTAAAAATAATGAGTTAAATGCTTTAACAGAAATAAATTATATTTTAAATTTTGAAAATTATAAATGTTCTGATTTCGGATTGCCAGAACCAATGATTTTAGAAGAAAATATGCAAGTTAATGAAAAGGAAAATGAAATAAAACAATATAAATTAGAATTTGAAGACTTATTTAGCAAGTTGAATGAAGATCAAAAATATATTTTCAATTTCATTACTAATGATAATAAACGTTTGATATTTATCGAAGGCCCGGGCGGAACTGGAAAAACTTTTTTATTAAAACATTAATATATTATTTTATGTCACTTAACAAAAAAGTTCTTTCCATGGCTTGGACTGGAATAGCTTCCATATTGTTACCAAAAGGAATGACAAGTCACAGAACATTCAGATTACCATTAGATTTATCTAACACAGAATGTTCAATTTTTAAACTAGAAGCAGATAAAAGAAAAATTCGGGAAGCTGATGTTATTTTTTGGGATGAAGGTTCCATGATTCCAAAAAAAGCTCTTGAAATCGTAGATATTACAATTAAAGATTTATGTAATAATGAACAAATTCCATTTGGAGGAAAATTGCTCATTTTAGGAGGCGACTTTCGACAAATTCTTCCTGTCGTTAAAAATTCTTCGAAAAATACTATTATAACAGAAACCATTAAATATTCACACTTATGGAAACATTTTGTAATACTAGACTAGATACCGGGGATTATTCTTCATTACCATTCATTTTATACAGAAAACAATTTCCTGTTGTTCTTGCATTTGCAATGACGATAAATAAATCACAAGGACAAAGATTTAACGAATTAGGTATATTTTTGAGAAGACCATTATTTTCGCATGGTCAATTATACGTTGCTTTATCACGATGTAGAAATATAAATAAACTATTTATACAAAATGAAACAGAAGATAAAAATGTAATAAAAAATATTGTATGGAAAGAAATACTATAATTTTATCATTATACAAATTATTATTTTTTCAGATGTCTTATTTGTCTTCATTAATACCACAAGGACTACTAAAAGTTGAAGATAATATACCAATGATACCATTAAATATTATAAATAACTCAGAGGTTTCGGTAACAAGAATTCATAATCCTTGCTCTTTTTGGATAAATATATTAAATAATATTGAATCAATTGACAGTTACTATAATGAGGAATACCTTAACACATTTAATTTGATCTATAATTATGATTTCGAAAATTTAAAAATGCCTGAAGATTTCATAGTAAAAAGTATGAAATGTGCATTTTTAGATAGTATTTCTAATGTCTGGTGTAGAGGAGAAATAATCTATAATTATATAATACTTTTTTTATAACTATTCGGTCGTAATATACGACCGTCGTATAGTCTTTATTAGTTATCTACAAAAGTCTATATATCTATAAAAAATATTATTTCTTAAATGTTTATATATAATGTTAATAGTTATCATTAGTGGATTAGGCCTACTGGGGATACCACAATAAAAAAACGCGCCGATTTATCTACTGCAAAGGGGTGTGGAAATGATAAAAATAATCTGCGGGTGATTATTTCAGAAGCCATTAATGAAAAAATAATAATTATTCAAATCTTCCAGAACCTTTTGGGGGTTGGCGCGCGAAGCGCGCAGGACGGCGAAGCCCCCCTAGTTGATATAATAAAATTATTAGTTTGTAGTTGAAATGTGTAAATTAATGATATAAAATGATATAAAATATGCAAAATAAATTTTGCATATCTGTATTTTATGTATGCAACAAATTAATAAAACACAGCATCGAGGTTGGTTTTCTGCCTTTAAATGGAACTTTAATTTTGCAGTATATATACATTAGATGTACGAACTAATTTTACAGTGTCTTCTGAACCGTTTTGCAAATTTGTAGTTATAGCAATAATTTTTGTCTCATAAACATCAAACA
>JABFPG010000087.1:0-10356 GCA_022817505.1 Dicroscelio sp. ZL-2020 | reverse complement strand
TTGACGTTAGTTGTTCCCATACTGATTTCGCCATGGATTGAAATACATTTTCATCGATTAATTTATGTAAACTTATTCCTTGTTGAGCCGTATTTTTCCCTAGACCCATGCGTGTGATAACGTTTAAAATCGCGGGTGACTCAGAGGGCATCATTATATGTTCTTTTAATCTTTGGAGGTCAGCTTCGTCGTATATGCCGGATTTCGCTAAATTTCCTGCGTTTAGGTAAGTCCAGGAGGGTCGTGTGTTAGGGGTTAGAATCGTAGGATCTCTAGATTCTATGGGGGTGGGAGTGATTTTGTACCATTTGTCGTCCAACTGAAACATTACGGGAAGGAGGGGTGAACATTCGATCTCGAAACCGCGGGTTTTTAATATTCTAGTCCGGGGTGATAAATACATGAGTTTGTCTCCCTGCATTACTGGCAGCTCTTGGTAGCATCTATCTGTTTTCGTTAGTGTTACTTCTACCGGGATACATTTGATGATTGCAATAGATTCGCCCGTTACGAATCCGGTGTACCCCCTCTCTCCCATATATGCTAAAGTGAATTCATCGGGTTTTATTGTCGCAATCGTTTGGGCATTTCTTATAACTTGTTGTTCTAATTCGCATCTCCTTAGCACCACATCTCTATATAATGATTCCATTTGAGTTCTCAAGTGTTTCTCTATGTATACGAATTTACTGTTAACGTAGTTAAAAAGATCAAGGTTATGTGTTTTTATTGTGGATTTCTTTTTAAAGAATGTGTCTTTGCGGCCCTCTAGTACAAATAATTTGGGGTGTTCGGTGCCTACGAGCATATGACTGCATAATGGTTGTGCCGTCGTAGCCATGAGTGCAAAGGTTATGTCGGCGCTTTTCGTTACATAAATAGTTCCCGTAGTTGGATCTGCATTGTTAGTCAATTTATCAGCGAATCCCTCATACAATACTACGTATTTATCATAATTACAATTTTCGCGGGGAACGACATCCCAATATACCTGGGCTCCGGATTGATCTGCGCAGGTTCCTTTTTTGAATTCGCAGCGCACTCCGCTGGGCAGAATTAGTAAATTTTCATCTAGGTCTATTTGGGTTTCATAATCGGTTAGTGTTACCTTGATTGTGGCATGTACTACCGCTTTTTCCCAGGTCCCATAATAGTCGCTATACGAGGTACCAGAGCACGAGCCGTCGGTTCCTGCGCTACCCGCGAGGATAGCGGGTCGACTAGAGGAGCTGTTTCGTTTGAACTGGTCTAGTGTGGTGTCGCCTATTTGTAGGCGACCCCCTGACTGTAGTCTATCGCAGTCCTCCCTGCTTACGTCTCTGATGTACTCCGCGATGCCGTTATGTACCAGGGCTATGTGGCTCCACATGCCACAACGTGTTACTGTACGTTTAATTTCCACAAGACAAGATTTGACATGGGTGTTGCTGTGTTTTGTTGATTGTAGTAGTTGTATATATGGACGGGAACGATTGATTTTCGGTTCTTGGAATTCGCACTTCCCAATCTCGTTTAAGGATATCAACGTGATGTTGCTCCTAGCTCCGACACAATCATAGGCAACGAGGGCGCTCGTAGGTGTGGCAATTGCCAGTATCAAGGCGGTAATGGACAGCATGATAGCAACCTAGGTTGACAGTATCCGTAAATGTTATTGGTTTGTAGTATGATCTTCGTAATGTATTATCGGGGAATTGGTATCAAGTTCATCTAGCCTGTATAAAAGCGCACGGAAGCATTTGTCGCAGTCATAATACGGCGTAATTTTAAACAGCGGGTCTGTGCACATGAAGCAGTCTAATGTAGCTGGGTCTTCAATGATATGAATGGCATGGTACCGAGTGAAGATGATTCCCATGGTACGACACTCAGGCGTATCGCAAAAATAAGAGTCATTGAAACAGGATAAGATTGCCCTGGGTGCGGCTAATTCAATGCAGAAAACTTGGTTCATTCTCATTTCCGGCATGATTTTTTTTGGCTATAGTGACCTATAATATTTATTACTTATGAAACTTATTTAAAATTTATACGCATGTGTGTGTATGGTGAGTGGTGTTGATTCAAAGAGATAGCGTAACGAGAGTCGGGTGTTTAGTTGCGAGTTTCCTGCGGGTAAGATTTTGTTTAGGTGAGCATTTTGATTCAACTCGGGCAGATAATCAAGTACGAAAGTCAGTCTTAATTGAACACTTGAGCATGGAGAACCAAATTGTGTATGAAAATGCTGAGACAAGAGTTTGGGATGAGAGAGCGGCAGTGGTCTTTTCAGATCTCAGGCCTGTGGACCAACTGCCCCTTGGTCTTCGAACACTGCGCTCGGTGGTTTGTTGGGCGTCATTTACGGCTTTTTCCCCAGCTGTTCGAAACCAGCGCGATATTTTCATCCAGAGGATGAGGGATGTTGCTCGGGATTTGGATCCTGAATCTCGCCACGTTCAATGGGTGGTGAGTGTAGTGTGTGTGGAATGGTTTGCTATTGTATTCTACGAGTTTCTTATGTTATATTGTTTGTTTTAGAACAGATTAGTGGCGCAGAGAGAGAAAGATCTGGATCAGGACTAGGTCCTTTTGGTTCTTCATGATAAAAATAAGAAATGTAAAAAAATAACGTATATCGCTGTAATAAAGTTAAGTAAAAAAAATATATAGTGTTCTCTCGTACTTCAGACTATTACCTTATTTAATTCAATTTCGCCAAGGTGTGCAAGTTTCGCTCGATTGCGGTGTATATTTCTAAGTTTATCTTTTACTTGTATGATTAAATTTCCTCGTGACGTTATTTCTTTGATCATAAATGGGCCAATGTAACTGGGTTCGAATTTGGTTTTCCGACCTCCTTTTAATTCAAAAACATAATCTCCTACTTTAAAGTCTGTATCGCGGGTTTTTCGGTCAAAGTAATATTTTGCTTTTTCTTTCGCGTTATTAAGATTTGTGGCAGCAAGCGTTTTTAGTTCTCGTAGTTTATTGGTTAGGTCTGTTATATAGTCGTAATATGTTCGTTCGTCTAAATTTTTGGTTGGGAAGGATGTAGGGATTCGCGCTTTCCGTCCGAACATCAGTTCAAAAGGGGTGTAACCTAACCCTTCATGTCTTGAAGTGTTAAAACAGAACATTGCATATGGTATGGTAGAGGGCCAATTTCGTTCGGTGGAGATGTAGCATTTTAAATATTGTGTAAGTTCGAAATGTGATCGTTCGAGTGATCCATTACTTTGTGGCCTAAACGCGGAACAAATATAATGTTTAATTTTAAATAAACGGGCGAATTCTTTATTTAAATTACTGACGAAACACGTGCCTTGATCGGTTAAAATACTTTTTGGAACTCCGAATGTACATATGAAATTTTCCGAAAATGCTCTCGCAACACTTTCCGCGGTAGCTTCTATTAAAGGTACAGCCACTGCAAATTTAGTTAGGGAGTCTTGAATGGTTAATACATATCGAAAACCCTCATCTTCGCCGTTAAGGCGATTGATTGGACCATAAATATCGAGGCTAACTTTGTCTAAACAATCTGCACTAGTATCAGTTATGTGAAGCGGAGCGCGGTTTCTTAGTCTTTGTAGTTTGCATGTTTGGCACGTGAAACATCTTTTTATAAAATTTTGTGTATCTAATTTCATATTTTTCCAATAGTAATCGTCAGTTAATTTAAAGTAGGTTTTTCTAACTCCTCTGTGGCCTCCCGTCATACTTTGGTGGTATTCTGCTATTATATCAGGGCGTAAATGTATAGGGGGAACGACGACTTCGTTTTTGCATAGAGTGAAAATTGAACTTGTGCCTTGAAATGTTAAGTTGAATGCTTCTTTAACCTCATTCCAATTAATTGATTTTAATATTTGTGAGTCGTAAGGTAATAATATATCTTTTACGTTAAACTTTTCCATTAGTTCTTTAAGTGTTGAAAGACTTTTTGTGAATTTCGTGAGAGAGAAATTTGAAGCGATAGTGTCCTTGATAATGATTGCGAAAAGGTACGTTTGTCCGCGTTTTATAACTACAACTTCACCTGTTTCTGGGCTTTGCGATTTTATGAAGTATTTATCTATTAAGTTACGTTCCGCCAATGTGCGAAGTGCATTGGTATTTATATCACAATCTTTTGTCGCAAGAAAAGCAATATGACCCGCTTCGGAAATAATACTTTGATTAGATTCCGTGATATTACCGCAAGGAGCGTTATTTGGAGGTCGGTCGTTTGGTGAGTAACTTTGTATTATGTCGTCCCAGCTCATATCGTGCATCATGTGATCAGGGGATATGTTATTGTAATCGGATATGTCATTTCGATATGAACGCCTGTCGGGTGTAGCGCCATGAACTTTGGTTTTATGTAGTGTTATTACTATGTCGCTATTAAAGAATAATATTTTCAAGGCGGTGGTTAATTGTTTCCAAAGCTCATTGGGCATGATTTCTAGATCGATTCCTAAGCTGAGGTTTTTTACACGCTTCGTTTGTAAAATAGACTTTAATTTACTCATAGTGATCGTTAGATCATTGAATTCAATCGGCCCCGGATGTTTTGTCTTAACTATTAATCTGTAGAATGTATATTCCTTGTTTGAATTAATTATAATATCTTTTACATGTGGTTCTTTGTTTGTTTTCGAGTAATATAATTCGGGAGCATTCTCGGCGAGGGAGGTTAATAAACTAGTGTTTGTATCGGCGTCGACGGCCGTGAGATATGCAATGTGAGTATTGCCTGATAAGAGAGGGCTGTCTGTGCTGTAGACGTTTGCCTCGTATTGTGTATTGCTTCTTATGAAGGGGCCGCGGTGCGGGCTTTTATATTCTAATTCCTCGGAATGCTCTTCGCTCATCTGCTCGTTGTAATGTATGTGTGGGCTGCTGGGCCTTTGCTCGTTTGTGGGAACATGTACTTCTACAGGGGCTTTTATCTTTTTAACTTTATGTTTATATATATCTTCGGAATCTGAGGAATCGGTCATTTTTTTCGAGGGCCCGAGTGGTGGACCTGGTTTAAATCGTGGTTTAAAATCGTCGGGGGTGTAATCCGTGAACTTTTGTACTTCGGGTCTATATTTTGCTATGTCTTGGGTGTGTTTGGTTTCGTTAAATACTTCTATTTCGTCCTCTGGGTTGTGTGAGCGTTGACTTTGTAAAAATCGTTTGAACAGTCGCTTCCTGTATTGTGCTCTGGTGGTTCGTTCCGGAATTTGTTTTAGTTCGTCTTCTGTTTCTTCGTCAACGTCTCCGTCGTTATCGTCCGTCTCGTATATCCAGAACGTTTTCCTAACGCCAGGTTTCCGGCCGCGTTTCTTCGGTAGCGCGTGGCGCGTGTCTCCGTCGGCGTGTGGAGGGGGGCTCCTTATCCGTATCTTTTTCCTTGGCTTCGCGTCGCTGGAATTCGCTGACGCGTCTTTTGTATTCATTCGGCGTCGTTTGACCTTCATGATCTTTGCATCTTTTGATTCGTTTGCAATAGGGTTTCGTGATAATGCGTCTGCAATCACATTTGTTTTTCCGGGTTTGTATTTAATTTCGTATTCATAATCGCTTAGTGAGATTTTCCATCTAGCGAGGCGGGAGGATGGGTCTTTTAAGTTTGCCAGCCACTGTAAGGGTTGGTGATCAGTGATTATTGTAAATTTCCTGCCATACAAATAGGGTCGGAAATGTTGTGTTGCATAGACTATAGCGAGTAGTTCTTTTTCGATTGTTGAATAGTTTATTTC
The DNA here is from genome assembly GCA_022817505.1 of Dicroscelio sp. ZL-2020. Taxonomy (NCBI): domain Eukaryota; kingdom Metazoa; phylum Arthropoda; class Insecta; order Hymenoptera; family Scelionidae; genus Dicroscelio; species Dicroscelio sp. ZL-2020. The sequence goes on along the minus strand of JABFPG010000087.1, from coordinate 4,642 downwards.
GGCTTGGTTTAATGACCTCGATGCGTATGCGACCGGTAAGTCTTGGCCGTCGGTGACTTGACTAAGTACGGCTCCCAATGCAAAATTCGATGCGTCTGTCGTTAAAATAAATGGTTGATCAAATTGCGGATATTGTAATATTGGAGGATTGCATAATTCGTTTTTGATTGTGTCGAATGCGATTTGCCTCTCGGGCGTCCAAACGAATGTGACTTTCTTTTTTGTAAGTTCTGTGAGTGGCTTCACAATTTTTGCAAAATTTTCGATAAATCGGCGGTAGTAATTTGCAACTCCCATAAATTGTTTGATTTTTCTTGGGGTGTTTGGAACCGGAAAATTACGTATGGCTTCGATTTTCTTAGGGTCTGGTGCAACACCTTGGTCAGAAATGACATGTCCTAAATAGTTTACTGATCTTCGTAAAAATTCGCATTTTTCAGGATGTATTTTTAAATTGGCCTTGCGTAAACGGTCTATCAAATATCTAAATTTTCGATTATGCTCTTCTAAGGTTCGAGCGTAAATTATTACGTCATCTAGATAGACCAACATTTCTGATTCTTGTAAACCGGAAAGTACACTGTCCATTAATCGTTGAAAAGTAGCTGGGGCGTTTTTTAGTCCGAAAGGGAGGCGGTTCCATTCAAAATGACCGTGGGGGGTGCTAAATGCAGTTTTGTATTTATCGGATTCAGACATGGGAATTTGGTGAAACCCCTGCACAAGATCAATTGTTGTGAAGAAGCGCGATTTTCCTAGGCGATCTAAAATGTCGTTAATGTTTGGTAGCGGGTAAGCGTCGCCAATAGTTTTTTCGTTTAATGCGCGGTAGTCGATAACCATTCTCCAACGTTTGTTTCCTTGACTATCAGGTTTTTTGGGGACAATCCAAACGGGAGAGCTATAAGGTGAGATGGATGGTCTAATTATATCTTGATCTAAGAGTTCATTTATCTGTTTGTTAATTTCTTCGCGATGTATGGGTGGATATCTGTATATCTTTGTGCGTATCGGTTGCGCGTCCGTTAATGTGATTGTGTGTTCAACTGTATTAGTTGCAGATAGTGCCTCGCCGGGTAGGTGGAACAAATCTGCTGACTCGCATATTAATTGTGCGACGTGTTCCCTTTCATCGTCGTCCAAATGTTCCAGATTCATACTCTCGGTAATTTTATCCACTCTATCATTAACCGATTCCTTGGTGTGACAAATTAATATTTTAGCTGATTCGAAATTATTTTGTGTATCTTTTGTATCAAACGGCGTTAAATTGACAACCGGTATATTGAAATGTATATCTTGTGAACTCGTATTAATTGCATAAATATAGGCGATTCCGGCTTGAGCCTTAACTATCGCTTCACCAATATATAAATTTTTTGGGGTTTCGAGCCGGGCCAAGTAACCAACAGATACTCTGTCCGAATTTAGAACTCTTACATACATAAGTTTTTTGCATCGCGCCGGGATTGTTATTGTTTCGTCACGAATAAAAGGGATAATAATGTCTCCTATAGCAATTTCCTTTCGTTTGTATGAAATATCTACTTGCTCTGTTTCAAAAAATTTTGAACCTAAAATGCCGTCTTCGGTTACGGGAAAATTTTCGCTGACAAGTTGAAAAGGTACAATTTTACCGCAAAGTTCTAAATGAATTTGCCCAATAGTTTTAACGGAGTCTGTTGCAATCCCTGTTAATTCGTATTTGATATCTGAATTTATAAATATGTTTCTATTAACGCAATCAATTTTGATTAGATTTACCTCAGCTCCGGTGTCGATCAAGAAATTTCCTATGTTATGTTTCAGATTTTTGCTAGGTGCTGATATTGCGGGTGGTTTTGCGATTCCCGAATTTGTTGAAAAAATCTTTGCTTTCGGAGTTATTCTTGGCTCGGTCCCGCGACTGGCCGAGCCGCTACATCGTTTTTTGATTCCGGATTATCGACATGTGATAGATGGATTCTTGCATTGTTAGTATTGTTCTGCATATATGGAGGGTTTAGCATTCGATGTTCTTGGTTTGGTCTATAATTGTTAAACGATGCTTGCTGGTGGTTACGGGGGTGGAATGCGTTATTTCTTGATTCGTATGATGGTCGTTCAAAGCGTGCGTTAGAAGCAAAGGATCTAACGGGGTTTTGGGTGGGTGGGTGGTTGTTTTGTCTTGGGTGGCGTGGATTATTGCCCGACAATTGGGCTATAAGGGCTCGGCATGAATTAGTGTCGTGTGTTCCGGGTCCGTGTAGTAAGCAGTTATTGTTTCTTGAGTTTTGAGCGCGGCAGTTTCTTGTGTCGTGGCTACCGTTGCCATGAATTGTACAAAAGAAATTTGTTGTAGGTCGTCGGGATGTGTTCGGGTTCGGGTCGGCGTTACGGTTAAGGGATCGTCTTTCAGCGTATTCCCTATCTAATCGAATCGCGTGTGTGATCGCTTCTGTCAGGTTATTGGGCTCAATTAGGCGTGTTCGTATTTCGACTTCTGGAGTTAATTCTTTAAGGAAGTGAGTCAGTGCTGTTTTCTCTATTAATTCTCGTCTTAACAAGTTTTCTCCAGCTTCTAGATTTTCGTCGTTATCTATATTGGATTTGGCCCTGAAAACCGTGGCCTCTAGTCGCGAACCGAATGTTGCTACTGTGTCGTTTCTTAGTTTGCGTTCTTGCGTAATATACGAGATGAATTGAGTGAGGTCGAATCCGTCGTGGAAGCGCGTTTTAAAGTCAGCAATTAAATCTTCGATGTCGTGGTATGTGTGAATATGTCGATAGTAATGTTCGAGTGCAGGTCCGGTCAGTCTTGCGCCTAATAATATTATGAGACTTGATTCTTCGCCCGGTTTCAGATTTTCCGAGATGTGGCGTAATCGTTTCGCGAATTCGTTAACGTTAGCGTTAGAGCCGTCGAATATGGGGAGTGAGTCCCGGGCGTCGCGAGCTTTTAATGTTTTGTGTCGTGCGATTTCTTGGCGTGTGGTGTCTTGTAATGTGTTATCGTTGGTACTTTCCGCGATTGGGTGCATTGTGTTAGTTTTTACAGGTAAAGGTGTATGTTTGATGAATACAATTGTGTACTTACTTTGCTGCTTTGTCGTGTCCAGTCCTACCGACTGCGCCAAATATTCAGCTGTGATGTCCTGGGTTGGGGTTGATGGAGTGAAGAGCACCAATTAGAGATTAAATGAACTTTTATTTGCCGCGGACTCTCTCGTACAAAAGATCGGAGACTCAAAAAGGTGACTCGAAGATTCAAATCGAAGAACCGTAAACACAAGAATAATGTACCAAGACGAAAAACATAAGAACAAGAACCATTCGACGTTCTGAACGCGGGGTTTTTATATTCATTAGATGGGTGGGAGAATTTGTATATTATGCGTTTTTGGCTGGAAGACGGGCGGTGCCGATGGGGACCGAGCCGTCGATATTGCAAGTTTTATAGAATGTGCTGATTAGAATATTCGGGTTGCTATGCGAATTCAACGCGTCTTTACTCGAAAATGCTTAATTGTTGGTGAAATAAATGATATTAGTCGGTTTGGGCTTGCCGACGCTGCAGATTCCTCGTGCAGGTGTATGAACCCGGTGCGCGGAAATATGCTAAGCCATGTCCGAAACTTCGGGACATGACAGCTCGCCCCCCCTTACGCGAGCGCGAAATTATTCGCGTGAAAAGAACAGAGGGAATCTGAAAGGTCGCTAAACCGTAAGTTTGGATTTTGTTACATGAGGCTTATCGCGGGAGAGAGTATCCGCGTCCCAAAATGTCCTTAACCTAGTTGTACAATTCTTTGGGGCATGGGCACAGTCCGCCTACCCTCGTCCCACGGTGGGTGTCCGGTTCCGATGATCGGTGGTGGTTGGCTCAGTTTCTCAAAAGATCGTATATTACTTGTAGTGGTGTGGTTATAGGATGATGATATCATTGTTGTCTGGTGGTTTTTGATTCCGAATTGCTGTTTTTGAAGTTCTGGGTGGTATAGGTTGTTTCAGGGTGTTTTCTGGAAACATTTTTGGGCACCAGTAATTTGTTCATTTTTTTATGATGACTTAAGAGTAAGGTTAGTACAATAACGCTTAATATATAGGAACTTGTGTGTGATTATTACAATATATTTGTTTTTAGTATAGATGCTTATTGTATCATATATAAATTGTGCTTATTATATCATTTGGTGCGTTTTAGAGGCGATCGTGCCTGTGGGTTACGGGGGGGTACTGTAGGTTGTGCAGTAGGTTGCGCGGTAATAGATAAGTTTTGCGCTTCTAGATTGCTGATTTCAATGTTCTCTGTCGGTGTTGTGTTATCATTATTGTTATTGTTCCTATTTGGTCGGTTTAGATGAAGTAACATATTCGCAAACGTTCCGTAGAGGGCGGCAAGGAGATGACACGTGCATCCAAACGCCGAGTGTAGGGAGAAGGCACGTATCAACATGTCTATCAACATTTTAGCCATTCTTATGAAAAAATAGATCCCGATGACGCCCGCGGTGTAGTTACCGAAAACTAAAAATTTTGACGTTAGTTGTTCCCATACTGATTTCGCCATGGATTGAAATACATTTTCATCGATTAATTTATGTAAACTTATTCCTTGTTGAGCCGTATTTTTCCCTAGACCCATGCGTGTGATAACGTTTAA